>JACXGK010006041.1:0-30349 GCA_016801125.1 Novumbra hubbsi
GGGAGACCTGCATAGACCAAAGGGAGACCTGCATAGACCACGGGGAGACCTGCATAGACCACGGGGAGACCTGCATAGACAACGGGGAGACCTGCATAGACTGAAAGTCAAGATTTGCATAGGCCAGTCAGGCTTGTCATAGTGTCCCCCCCCTCACATCACCATGGGAGGGACCACATGCTTTCAAAAGGCAGAGAAAACAACTGGAGATAACGGTTATCTACACCACGTACAACGTTTCAGCTTTAAATGATAATTGGCGGATGAAGTACAACATGAATTGAGCAGACATCTATGCTGACAAAACGTATTTAGGTGGTGCTAGCATATTGCATGCGGAAATGGGTGTTGAAAAGGAAGGATGCAACGTAGTTTCCTTCTGATGGCGACCCTGATCTACCAGTAACCTGCTTACTTCTGGAATGTTATGTATCTTTAATGTGTGTATGTATGCGTATAGTATAAGTCCATTGACACAGCAGTAGATGCTACTAGGGAAACTCATCTCTTTGTGATTCAGGGCTTGTTTTTATAGCGAAACACAAGGGCTTATGATGATTTTGTTATGCCACTGATACCTAACAACTGGACATTACCAAACATCTGGATATTACCCAACATCTGGATATTACCTAAATCTGGATATTACCTAACATTTGGATATTATCTAACAACTGGACATTACCAAACATCTGGATATTACCGAACATTTGACTATTACCTAACATTTGGGAAAAAACTCACCAGGAGTTCTGAGTACTGTTTCTGAATGGCTGGCTTCATCTATGAACAGAGAGAAATTATTAAAATGCTGGTTTAGAAGCAAAAGGTTGCAAAAAGGCAGCAGAGGGTGAAGGAATCATTACCGGAGAGACAGTGGTGCCACTGGCCAATTGGAGGCCATAGGCCTCAATCTCCTGGTGCAGGATGTTATGGGAGGCTATCTGCTTTTCCACGTCAGACAGTTTGGGGCCGTATTCCTCCGCACCTAACTGTTTCTATAACACACAACATCATACATTTTGTATCAGTCCTATTGCATGCAGTCAGTACTTGGCTTTCACGTTGGTGTCCAGAACCCTCTATTGACACTTTCACATTTTTCAGGAAAAGGGAACCTTTTAAATTCATAGCTTGTCCCAGAACATTTCTGAGCTTATTTAAAGGAAATCTATAGGCCACCTGTTCCTTTATAAAACTAGTAGCCTAGCCTGTCATCTAGTCAGATTCACAAAGCGGTAAAAAAAATGATACGTTATACGCAGAATAATAGAGGCTCTGCAATGAATAGTGAGTATGTATTTGTTTTAGTTAACCCGCAGCTAGTCTGTAAATCTGACTGTAGACATTGCAAATAGAATGCACTGCATTGTATAAATAATATAATGAGGGAGATAATAATGTAATGAAAGACGCTGCTTGTAGCATAACTAGTTGTTTTGTTAGTTCATTATTTATGTTATTTTAATAGTCCATTGTCCTTGTAAATTAAAAGCACGTGTCATTGGTTTCTAATTAGCATAGTTAAACGCCCAGCCAATCCCCTTAAGTGGGCATGATTCTGCAGGGAAATCACACACTGAATCTCAAATCGCATACTTGCATGCAATATAGTATGCCAGATTAGTATGTATGGTGATTAGTATGTCCCAAACCATAGTACACTGAAAATAGTATGCCAAACGTTCGAGGATGGTGTGATATTCGTGGTGGATTTATGAAGTATGTATCCGTGCAGGTTTATGGGGTAATATAGCAACAGCCCCCTATGAAGTAAAAGAGGAGGGGTTTCCATGATTGTCTCATCTATTCCACATAAAAAAAGGTCGTTATCGTCACTTATATGGATAGTTATTACATCAACGTCCTTCACATATAAATGAATAATGAATGCTGTTGTGTCATAAAATGAAAACGCTTTGGCCGTGTAAATGCAATAACTAATTATTTGGCACAAACATGTCAGCACTCAAACATGCGCAAATTGTGCTCTTGAGTGTGCCTAGATTTTGTTCTTACCTAAGAAAAGAACCCAAATAAAAAAGCATTGGTTAATGTCAGAATCATAGTGGAAAGTGTGTAAGTAAACTTTAAGAAGGAATTTCTTCTTAAGAATGGTTGGTGAATAAGTCCCACTGTGTGTTCAAGCACTCACTTAATCCCCACTCTAAAAAAAGGGAGCCTAAACATCAACTAGGACTCCAAGATAATGAGGGGATGAACGTGAGACCCGTGCATTTGTTCTAAATAGGTTTCTGAGACGCTCTTGTAACACGAGCAGCTAATAACTAAGGTTTGGGTGCACCAACGGAAAGCAATGTCCAACCAAAGTTATGATCTAGCGGATATACAGGAAGGTCCATAATGACAGGCTCACCTGTTTCTCCTTCAGAAACTGAGCCCAGTCAACCCTGGAACTGGGCTCCACCTCCTGCATTGTCTCATATAGTTCTCCATAAATGACGCAGTCTTTAGACCAGCGATCATGGAGGTTGCTCACACTTAGGGAAAAGAAAATACCAACAGCTACATTTAAAGGATGGAGGGCACGTGTTTATTTGCGGTGTTCAGTGCACCATCTGAGAGCCATAAGAAAGGGTTATTTGGCATTATGATTTCATGGTACAAGGGCGCGTGTGGGTTCTGTGCGGAACTTACTCCATGTCTATCTCTCGAGCCTGTGGGTGTGAGAGCTTCTTGGCCTGGTCCACATCCAGGAGCAGGTCCTTCAGCAGCCCCTTAGTCTCAGCCAGGATCTCTGCATTCTCCTCCTGGTACAGAAGGGGCCTGCTTTTCATCATGTTCTCTTTGTCCTGCGACAGAAAGGAAAACAGCCAATGGATTAGGGAATGCCACACAAGGCAGTCCCCATCACCTGCATTTGCCTTTGAAGAAAACATGAATGGGGGAATGTGCATTGGGTAAGGCCGTGTAATGCCAATACATACCGAATCATCGTAATAACTCACACCAGAAGTTTGGGAATAGGGTTAGAGCCACTTACCACAGACATCAGGTCCTCGGAACGCAGAACATTCTTCTCCACCTGATCCGCATTGCCTTGGATGCGCGTCACCAACAAGGCCATCTCATTGGCCTTGTTCCTACGTACAGAAAAATATGTAAATCAATGTTCTTTAAACTAGTGGTCTTATCTAAGAGAGCACAGTAGACCAATCTGATGGTTCAGGAACCAGATTCCAGATGAGAACAAGAAAGACACCTCCACCCAACTCCAGAAAAGATTATTACTCATTTACACGCAGAGTAATCAACACCTCTTCAAGTCTGCATTATCTTGTGCTTATGAATTTCTCATGTCTACTTGACATTCAGGTTTTTATTTGCACACCCCTTCACATTGTTAAATTCAGTTTTTTAAGGAGTGTCCTCAGGAATTCAGTTAGTCAAGACACATGGAATGTCACTGTTGTTCATATAACTTTCCATAATCAAAGTAAACACTTGACAAATGTAGTTACATTCCAAGGGGACCAATAGCAAACACAGTGGGGAGGGTTTAATGGTATCCTCTATCTCAGTGGTTACCAAACAGCCCATCTTCAAGGCATTCCTAGTAGATCGAAAATCGTATTGTAAAAAAACAGCTTTTTTCAACTGGTTTCATTTTAATTCTGTGAGGGAAATATATAGCTAGTTTCGAGCTACATGCAGAATGGGCTGCCTGCACAACTCTTTCCACATTCACCTCAATATTGAATAGTGAAGTGGTCACAGCGTATTTGGGAAGCTATGCACACTAATAACACCAACTTTGTCGATGCGGTGCACAGAGGAAAAATTAGCTATGTTCTGAATATTTACTTCCCTGTTTCAGAAAGAATGTGTTCTTAGATATCTTTTTCCAAGTCTCACTCATGTTTACTTAGCTAGCAAAATTGTCAGACAATTGTATACATCTAACACACGGCAGAAACCGGCGAGCAGTATTTTCTTTTAAGGGAATTATATCACCACTCTGAATGCTAGTGGCCGACACCGGGTGTATCAGCCAGTTGCTGAACATAGTTATGGTGCAGGTATTGCTCTTGCTTTGTTAGAATGCAATACTTTTGCTAAGCTTGTGTGTGCTGAGCTTGTGTGTGTGTGTTTGCTGAGCCTGGTAGTGAGCGTTGTTAGGAAATATATTTGCACTTTCTCTTGTGTCGTGTGTTTGGATTAAGTCAATGTCAATGTTCATGCATACAGACAGAAGGATGGCGATTGTTTTAACATGAAAATACATTTAAAAATAAAATTTTAAATTTCTAGTGTTTTGTTTGCGATGGTAGATATCAGCTCATATTTTGATTGAAATAGTGATCTTTGTCTTCAAAAGTCTGGTGACCACTTCTATCATACCAGCCTTGTTGCAACAGCACAAGTTTGAATCATTCAGGCAAATACTTATCGTTGATAGTATGAGTGGTAAAACGACAAAGTCCAGTCCACTGTATGAGTCATCTGGGTTGGTGGGTCCCTGAAATGTTTTGTTTTCTTTACAACCAATTACATTTGCTCTGCCTAAAGTACCCCTGAAGTACATTTGAAGTAGCCCTAAAGTACCCCCTTGTGTGCATTTTACCAGTAAGCCTACGTTCTCATGAGTCTTTGCATGCACCCCCTGTGGACAGTCCAAATGTCCCCAGGGGTCCTAGTACCCCAGGTTGGGAACCATTGGTGTAGGTCAGAAATCACTAAAAGTAATGTCAACAATTCTAATGCACCATGTACATTAGTGTTTTTAATGCTTTATGTGTTAGTCAAAGATCAATAACTAGCTTGGCAGCAAGATCCAGTAATATCTTCAAGAAGGTTGGACAGTACAAACCTACAGAAACAACTAAACAAATAGTTTGACTAATTCCTAGCAACAGTATTAAATGAAACGGCACACAGAGATGTCTGGATAATATGCATTTACAAATTGTCTATTTAACTCTATTTCACTTATAATCAGAGACCCTGGCCTGTGTCATCAGGTAACTGCAATGCTTTGGCTTACCAGAATGAGAACAGCCCTTCTCTACTCCCTACAATTCCATAACTTTATGCCCTAGTCATGATATCAGCCAGTTTACTCCAAGACACTTCAGTGTCCCCACAGATAACGTAGCAAGTGTCCCAGAGTTCAGTTTCATAAAAAGATAAGACTCAGATTATTAATTAGTTAAGCACACAAAACATAGAACAAATCATACAGAGATGGTATATTTATACATATCTACACTCGTCATTACTGAAGATTAGTGTAGGTGTCTGACCAAACCTGTTTAAATAAAGCAACTCCACTGTAGAAAAATAAATCCTTATTGAACAATGTACACACATTTCAAATCAATGGGCTGTCACTTGTGTCACTCTCAGAGAACCTCTGTATGACCACACTTACACATTTCATGTGCTCTGGGCTATTTCTGCCAGGCCACCTTGAAACAAAGTATTATCCATCAGAGCTCATTGTTACTCTGTCGACTTAACTAGTCAGAGGAGCCATCAGTACTGAAACACGGTGGATCAATATACCACACCCTTTTGCTAAAGGCAGAAATGAGTCATTGCAGTGGTTACATAAAAATATGCCGCTGATGCACATATACTGCTGTAGCATGGTGTCAAATCCAGCTTGCTGCTCGGTCTGCAAATAAAACATGACCAAATGTACCGGTCCATTAATGCAAAAAAAGGTTTAAATGCCAATGACACTTCTTTTTTTCTTAATAAACAGACTGGGTTGCGGACAGATTGGGTTGTCAATAGAGATTATATAGAAATCCCTGTCTTGCCTCATCATAAATCTGAAGGGGAAATTTCTGTCCATTTTCAATATACATTTCTGAAATATCAAATCTAATATTTAATCCAAATCAGCTATCACATTTCCTTAGAAGACTGAAGCCTCTTATAAATTCTGTCTATTGAATCAAAAGTGGACATAATAAACACCAGGCAAAATATGCCCAATCAGAGTGGAATAGATGCCTTTCCAAGGAATACAAACCGGCTGGGATGAAAAAGAAGACACAGGGGAAAGAGAAAACAAGGCAGACTCACTGGGCAACCTTCACCAGGTCGTATTCCTTCTTCTTACTGAACATCCTGGGAAGCTGTGTGCGGTGTCTCTAGTCCAAGCGTCCCTCTTCTCTCTAGGAGCGTCTCCACATTCTAGTTAAAGTGCAGCCACCTGTCTCAGCTCCGCCCCATGAACAGGTGTGTCATCAGGAAGCAATTAGACTGGAGAAACTTGTTCTTCTCTCCTGCTCTAGACTCTGTCACTCACCAACACACACACATCGCTCAATTCTTCTAGACTCCGTCTCTCAAACACACACACATCGCTCTCTTCCCCTAAACTCTGTCTCTCAAACGCACACACACATTGCTGTCTTCTCCTATTCTCCGTCTCTCTCAAACACACACACCCACATCGCTCTCTTCCCCAAGACTCAGTCTCTCAAACACACACATCACTCTCTTTCTCTAGTCTAATCTCTCTCAAACACACACATTCCCTCTGCCAGACACCATTCCTTTACACCTGCATTTTTACGTTTCAAAAGAGACCATTTCTGTTGACATTGGTGAATAATCAGTCAGGGGATTACAACAATATGAATTCCACGTTTGAATAGTTATAGTTAGAGATTGTATAGTTATAGTTAGAGATTGTATAGTTATAGTTAGAGATTGTATTGTTATAGTTAGAGATTGTATTGTTATCGTTAGAGATTGTATTGGTATAGTTAGATATTGTATACCTATGATTATTTTCTATTACAAATAGAATATTGACATATTTGTGGAGAAATGCCAGAATGAAAAACAATTACAGTGTTATGCCAAACCATATCCCAACTTACACCTTTGCCTAAAGATTCTAAACAAATAAAATGTAGCCCTTAAGAGCCATGAACGTTATAACCGTATCCCTCTTTATTGAAGGTTGGGCACATCAGACATCCACCCAACAAGCAAATAGCGAAGTAAAATCATGTTAAGGAAGAGTAACTCCCAGAAGAGTAGCAGGGTGTGATCTGTGTGTAGTAAACATATCAGAAGACATATCAGAAGCCACAAACTCTCAATAAAACAAGAATATCCTGCAGTACTACCATGACACCTATTTAATTAGAATGTTAGCTTTGACACACAAAAACAATAGTAAAACAAACACATTACTGATGCTTAATTTGAGCGTTCATCGTATTTGTTGCGCATGCTTTGACCGTGTCAGACAAGTGGTCATGCTGGTTTACCCTCCATTCATTTTGTAGCTCAGCCATAATGTACAGTTTTGGATAGTACAGTGGTCTACAGTTCCCCAGGCATCAGACCAGCATGGTTTCAGAGGGGAACGAAGGCTGAGTTTACTGTTGAGGAAAAGGCTGGGACCTCTGTTGATGGTAAAATATATAAACGTACATTTTGTCCGGCACTTTTGTGCAGTGTAATTAGGGGCGAACACCAGATTTCAACAGATTACCAAGTGACCGTGGGGTTTTTTAACACTCCAAAACTCACAATGTGCTTTTCATGGTTCAGTTTGTAGACTGAATTGGTGTTGAGTCTCATACATGCTTGTTGTAGGTGTGTCTGCCTCACACCCAGAACAGGTCATCAGATGACCGACGCCCACATTCCAGCAGGGGGGGGGGGGACACAGAGAGTAACTATGCTGAGCAAAAGACAAGACAGTTAAGGATCTGGTGCAGGGAAGAACATACATACGTTTTATTATTATATTTTTACACCATGAGGTTGAAAAATCCTATTTCGAAAATGTTTTGTCTGAAGGTTAGTTGGAAACAAATGCAGATAGGTTGTAACTTTTGACCTCCATGGTGAAAGTGGATCTGATGATAATAGTCCAACTGTTCATCAGGGTGGGTTCTAGACTATCTTATCAGCCAATCAGGGCGGCATATGTAAATAGCTTAAAGATACATTCCCACCCACAGGAGAAGAAAAGTCAAAGGAAGTGGGAATATTAAAACCTACATGTTCTGTGAATGGTATGTTCATACCCAAACTATAAAACACAGTTGGGGTCTCTAACTATCAAAATGAACATGTTGAACACTTTTTGACATGTTAAATAACCCTGTCTACTGCATAAACAGGTTATAGAACCAGTCTGAAAACAAAGACCTGAAACTACAGTCGTTCTCAAAGATTTAGCAGACTGACATATTTTTCTATTTAAAATAAAATTTCAGTTCAGAAAAAAACCTTTGGATTGACCATCAACAAAAATTATAAATTAGGTGTATTGAGACATGGCATGACACCTTGCTAGTAATCTATTTAAAACAAATGAACTATCTATATAAAATATAGGGGAACTGTATCCTTTGCAATCTTGTGGTGCATTATCAGGAACTGACACAACTGCCCCAGCATCAAAGCATACAATATGAACCCCTGAATCACACATGCATTGCAAGTGATTGCCACTTAAAAGCACCTACATAAACCATTTAAATAAATATAGGCATATTTGACACACCTAATAGTGTTATTTGAAGGTTTCAGAAAATATTATTCAATGTCTGTATTTTGACACGAAAGACCCAAACAGCATTCCATAATGACAACAGAACTGTACAGTCCCACAAAATCTTCATTCATATTATTAAGCCAAAGTTGATTGTCTATGTATTTGTTTTCTAGATTGCTCAGTCACCTCAAGGATTATGAAATAATGATCTGATGCACTTCTAAGCAGTCTTCTTGAGTTGGGAATAATTCTTCTAAAATGTATGTTCAAAGTGTGATCTTATTTTAAAAGTCTAATATGACACTATATGTGTGAGTAGTAACCCCGTAATCTTTTATGGAATTAATCACTGTGTTTATTGTTCAGTTAAAAAGACTCACCATAAATAAAGCAGCATTGCTGACAAAATCAGACCTTTCAAAGTTCACGTTTTCTTAATATGGTCATAAGGCGTGGACTACCGAGACCAGATATAGCATGGTGATTAACCATTCATGTTTACTGGCTGGAATGCAGCCTCGCCCAACCTTTCCCCTACCCACTTTATACTACAGGGCAGAACACAGATCTATTTGAATTCCACATTTTACAAGCCTGGCTGGCATTCAGTTGGGAAAGCCTCATCACACAAATGATTGACCGACAGAGTCAGGTTTCAATTATATGGTGTATTGGAGCATGGCACACAAGGTACCCCATTAGTGATTTAAAATATGAAAATATTCTAAGAGTGAATATTTAATACGTTTGCTAGACCTGCCAATTAGCTTTAGACAACTGGTTGTTTTTCATTTCAAACCTGCCTGGTGAGTTCAGGTGGTAAAAACATGGGGAAAGCATAAGCAATTGTTACCCAATAGGGACACGTACAGCAACTCACTTCAGTTTATCATAGAGCATGGTGCTTGGAACATAAAGGGCTGTGGCTTTCATTTTCACTGGAGCCCCACCTCGCAACATATCTGGCAAGGGGGAAATCCGTCTTGCTGTCCCTGAGCAAGGCAGTTAAACCAAATGGCTCCCAGGTAGCTGAAAATGAGAATGTGTTGTCATTCATAAGAACAAGGATATGCATGTCTGTTAAAGGTGGTCTGCTTCCAGCAATGAGGAGACCTCAAACCTGTCACTTCGATTCTGAATGATGAAGGATGAGAAAACGATAAACACTTAGCTTTTGTAAACAACTAACGAAATAAAAACTAATGTTAGTATTTACAGTTAAAATGCTAAGTAGACTTTAAGACATCATAGCACAAAAGATGTACAGTGTTCTTTGTGGGCTCCAGCTAACAACACCATGTCATTGCGGGAAACCAGTAAGAAATGGAAAAACACTAACATCCCAAATTAATTTTGGTTCCAGTCTTTTCACTTAAGATGTATAGACTCTTAACAAAAGTATGTAATATTTCAGTTCTGACAATTTGAAAAATAAAGAAAATGTGAAATAAGTGATGTCATTTCTAAATAGTGAAAACAATATACAAAAATGTCAACAACTGCATTTATACTTTTAATGAATAATTGTTTGATTTTAAATCATCGCTTGTGGAGTAGAAAAAGCCAAACTTCCTCATTTGCAGAGTATGGTCTGAAGAACCAATGAAATGAGACTAAAGGTTGAAAAGCCAGACAAACCCTACACATCAGATACATTACCAGCCACCAACATGGTCCTTCACATCAGTTATGTAGTAGAGCACCAGTAATATATGAAATGCAGTAACACGTGCCAGCTAAATAAGTCTCCTCAACATGTTAAGGCATTGGGGATGTTCCGACACCTGCAGGCGGAAATAAAACAGCGGGTAACGTGAACCAGTAAAAACACTAAGCGGTTTGATGGCTAATAAAGGGAACCGCAGACAGAACTGTCTAACACTGTACTTTTGAATACAAGTGTTTGGGTACAAAATTTAGATTTCTGGAATCCATATCAATATTAAATTGGGGGAAATGGAGGCAGAATCAACCATCTTTGCACTGACAACTCACAAGAAGCCTTTAACAAAACTGCCGACATGTCCTCAGTGGTCACAGCCCAGCCAATGAGCTGCCATCAGGGGCAGGCACTTTGAAGACCCGTTCATCAGGAACGCCCACTCCCGTTAACCATGAGTGGAGCATGGCGGGAAGTCACATGGGAACAGATTCCCAACCCAAAACTAGATAAACACCAACGACACATCAGCAATGAAATGACCCGGTAGCAACAGAACACAAGTGGTACGACAAATATTTCTGAAGTGCAAGGCGGAAGAAAGCAAGTGAACACCACATTAATTTTTCTGGATTTTATTCAGTCGAAAGGCCATGCAGTGCCTCCCAGTAAGAGACGTCACTTTAAACAGTACAGGTGGAAAAACCAATACATTTGCAGTTAACTAGTACAAAATAACAAGACAGAACATTACAGAGGAATGTAACAAATTAAATAAGTAAAAGCAAAAAAGGTGTGCCATCACTATTGCGGCACTGCAGACCCCCCCGCCCCCCCCCCAGACTCAACGGAGGTTCAAATAGTTTTAACCCTGTTGTGTAAAAAAAACATAACAGTACAATTCCGGATAGCATACAGAACTAAACAAGACAGAAAAGCAATAAGTTAGTGACTTCACTTTAATGTGCGAGTTTACTGGGGGAACTGGGGGGGCATGGGGAAGGTTACCATGGGCGGGGCCGGCTGCTGTTGCTGGGGAGCTTGTTGCTGGGGGAAGGGGAACTGTGGATGGCTCATGCCATTCTGTGCGCCACCCTGGCTGGCACCAAAGGGCGAGGCCTGGAAGTTCTGCGTTTGGAACGCCCCAGCCTGGCTGGCACCATAGTTGGACTGTCCGTTACTGCCGTAGCCACCCCCGGCAAAACCGTTGCCGCTTTTGTCATAGTTGCTAGCCCCATAGCCTCCGTTCTGTGAATTCGTCCCAAAGACTTTCTTTGGTCCACTGTCAAAACCTCTGTCATTATCCCTGTCCCTAAAGCTACCGAAGTCCCGCCTTCCTCCAGAGAACCTATCCCGGCGATCGTCCCTAAAACCACTACCACCTCTGCCGCCCCTTGAACGACCTGAAAGGAAGCAAGACACTCATTAGTCACTGGGACCGCGTAGCTTTTGAGTGATTAAACAGAAACGTGGGGAAAATGTAAATGATGCGGGCAAATCAAGATAAACACACAAACTAAACAACGGTAAGGCGGCTTAAGACAGTCAAACCAACCCACGGTCAAATGAAAACAACAAAAGAGGGAAGAAAATGGCTGCAGCTGAACCACAGTTCCTGTATCTCACCAATTGGATTTACCTCCTCTGTCTTCCGACATCTGGAGGAGCTTGGGGTTGATGGCCTGGTTGGCCTCGCGGAGCACGGAGACCAGGTCGCCGGCCTGCCTCATGTTGTTGGGGGTGAAGAAGGTGTAGGCCGTGCCGGTCTTCTGGCTGCGGGCCGTCCGGCCGATGCGGTGGATATAGTCCTCAGAGTTGTTGGGGTAGTCATAGTTGATGACAAATTTCACGTCTTCAACATCTGTGGAGTGTGTTGCGGTATGGCGAAAAAAAAATAGTGCACAAGGATGCACCACAGCCAGACCAGAAGAGCACAGTTAGACACCATTCAGAGGGAGGCGCGTGTTATTCCACGAGGCCGGACACGGCATTAGACAACTCCAGAGACTTAATCCACGAGGACACTACGGTGGGAAGAGAACCAATGCACACTCCAAGCGCTCCCAATCCAGACAAGCACTCAATCTCAGCATCCCTCAGAAACAAGGGATCTCGAGTGTCACCGTGGAGGAGTATGCATTCACTAGTCCGTTCCCAGGGCAGCAAGCGCCTCATACAATGTCAAGTGATCTCCGGGTGCTTCTACACAGTAAGGCCGCTATAAACACTGGGGCCTCCTCATGTGCCAAAACGGGGACCTTATGGTGGAAACGAAGGCCCTTTCTTCTTGCACACTCATTAGAAGCCGGCTATACAGGGCCACACAGCCAGTCTTGCCTTGACCTTAGACTAAATGCAACTGGGGGAGCCGTCAAGACGGAGCCATTTCACTCCAGCGAACCAAAAGTGCACCCCCAGTCTCAAGGCATCCCCAGAACCCGTGTTCACTTGATCACATGTCTCTCATTGGCAGGTCTCGACATGACTTGATAACGCAGGTGAGGGAGGAGTGTGAGCTTAGATTGTCCCCAGCCAACTGACATGACCGACTGACACCAAATCGCCAGTAGCCATATCATTACAGAGGTGAACGAGTAATTAAGACTTACAAATGCTCTCGAAACAAAAGTTTAGGAAACTGCCACATTTACGCCACCCATGCTTTGAGAAAAGCTGTACCGCCCAGAACTCAGACTTGCAATGCCCAAAACGACATGCAAGACATGGAAACAGCAGAGCCTGGTGAAACCGTGAGCTTGGGTGTGAAGCAGTCCAAACCGATGCCAGAGAACAGATGCATGTACAGGGGTACGGTGGCTAGCCCTCATTGTCCCCCTTTTAGGTAGCCCAGCGCGATATTCAGCACTCAGGCCCGGTCACCTCTGTATGTGACTGGGTGACGTCCCAGTCAGGACACCTCCAAGAGTCCTCCTTCCCCCTCGGGAGACCTAGGCGTGTCATGCCAAGGCCCTGCCTCAAAGGAGCGCTCCTTCAGATAGGGGAGAAACTCAGAAGGCAGAAGTTAAAGAAAGCAATACACTTTCTTTCAGAGAAAAGTTGGTACAAGGGACCAAAGACGGAATGAAACTAACCTAGACCCCTGGAGGCGACATCTGTAGCAATGAGAATTGGAGCCTTTCCAAACTTGAACTCTAAAAAAAATGAAATGAAATTATTAACCGGCCAAATGTAAGATATGTGGCAGAGCTGACCAAGCCCGTTCCTGGAGATCTGTCCCATTGGTTCTCTTCAAACCCACTTATGACTAACCTGATCAAGCTTTTCAACCAGCTAATTATTAGAGCCAGGTGTCAGAGAAAGGGATAGAACAGTAGATCTCCAGGAACAGGGTTGGCCAGCCCTGACCTACACTTGTTAGTGTTTATGCATCTTAAACTTACCATTGAGAACCCAGTCCCTCTCCTGCTGGCTCTTGTCTCCATGGATACCCATTGCTGGCCACCTGAAGGAAACAAAGTCAAGTTAACGAAGTACTTACAGGTCACAACACTTAAGAGTAAGTAGAGAGGCCGCTTACCCATCCCTCCTCATCCTCCTGGTGATGTCATCACAGCGTCTCTTGGTCTCAACAAAGATGATGGTCTTGTTTTCCTTTTCACTCATGATTTCCTCAAGCAGACGAAGGAGTCTACAAACGGCAAATTCAGCCGATTAGTGGCTTAAAACGGGCAATGTGAAATAACATTCTACTCCAACATCCGAAGTCAAACTGCCTGTTTGATAGCGGCCATAAAGGCACAAGCAAGCAATCAAACAATAATCTGGCATAACCATCCACGTCTTGGCATCCAGGTTGCCATGAGACATGGCGAGTGTGGCCATCTTACCCTTCCAGAGAGTTCAGGATATGGACCCTTATTCCCATTACATTAAACACAGATACACCGGACTCACTTGTCTTCCTTCTCCCCATCGTTGCAAACGTCCACGATCTGCAGGATGTTGTGGTTGGCGCTGAGCTGCAGCGCGCCCACGTTGATCTGGACATAGTCCTTCAGGAAGTCTTCTGCCAGCTGGCGCACCTCTTTGGGCCACGTGGCGCTCCACATCAGTGTCTGTCGGTCGGGCTGGAGGGAGAGAAGGCATGAGCAAGCCGCCGGCGAGACAACTGACCACACCGATGTGGTCTAACACAACGTACAACTTACTCTGATTTGGTCTACAATTTTCCGAATCTGTGGCTCAAAGCCCATATCGAGCATCCGATCAGCCTCGTCCAGGACCAGGTAAGTGCACCGGCGTAGGTTGGTCTTTCCCACCTCCAGGAAGTCTATGAGCCTGCCGGGCGTGGCGATGCAAATCTCAACACCTAAAAATAAACGGATGAAAGGAAACGTGATACGTTAGCAGACAATAACGTCACAGACTGAATTCCAGAAAGGAAACGGCAGTGGCGGAACTCACCCCTTTCCAGGTCACGGAGCTGTGGGCCTTTCGGCGCACCCCCATAGACGCATGTAGACTTGAGCCGAGAGGCTCTGCCGTACTCTGCCGCCACCTGCTGGACCTGCTGAGCCAGCTCACGGGTCGGGGCAAGTACTAGACACTGAAAGGAGAACAGTCCATAAGACCACGTCGGATGGATGAGGGATTATAAACAGGTCTCTGAACCCAATAGTACTTACAATGGGTCCATCGCCACGTTCCAGGAAAGGCTGGTGGTTAATGTGCACAATGGAGGGCAACAGGTACTGGAAGGAATAAAAAGCAACATAAATGACCAATTCACTGTTCTTCACTGATGCCAGAACAGCTGTGAAGACAAACATAACACTTACTGAGAGAGTTTTTCCAGAGCCAGTCTGTGCAATGCCAACCATATCCTTCCCACTTAGTGCCAGGGGCCAACCCTGGGCCTGGATAGGTGTTGGTTCTGTCCAGCCGGCTTTATTGATGACATCCATCACGTAGGCTGTAAAGAGGGAGAAACCCATGAAAACCAAATCCAATGTAAGGCCACTATTAATATAGGCAATGCCTTCTTGAACATGAGACCTTAACCCAAAGGGTTCAGCGCAAGGATGTCTGAATAAATGTTCATCCTGCATCCCAACCCTTGCCAAGTACATTGAGGTGATCCCAGCAGCACCAAAAAAGATTTAACAGGATAATTTACATTATTTTACAATTTACAAGTCAGGGACAGCACTCACATTTAGGGACAAACATTGAGATCAACCAATAACACAGCTTTTTATCTGACGGTATGTGGCAGCTTCAAAAACATGGAGGATGTTTAAAATATTAAAAAGGAAACTGCAGGCTTACTTGGAAAACTGGCTTCATGGAACTTCATCATGGGGTTTGGGCAGTCTCTCCCTTTTACTGTAACAGCTTTGGCTCTTCTGTACTGCTCAACCTCTTGCTGAAATGAAAATTCACACTCATTGCCATGATCAAACAACCAGCTAATATACTAAGTTGCCATCTGACTGGACAAAGGAACATGTGCTAGGACACATTGCGTAACACTTCCACTGAATCTGGATGTTGAGCACGTGAGATGATTACATACCGGAGGTCTCCTAGTAACGTCTGGGTGCTCTTGGTAAAAGTTCTTCTCAAACTTCGGGAGTTCGTCAAGGTTCCAGTGCTTCTTGCGCAGTCTTTCACCGGGATTTCCAAACTTCCCCCCACCTCGACCACCACCTCCACCTCCAAAACGAGGTGGGCCGCTGCCGTAACTGAGGAAATGAAAATATGGTCTAAACTTAGTCAAGACAATAAACGTAGCTATCCATGTGACTGACAAAAAAAAGGAGAATCTAACCCAATTCTATTTTGCCAGCACATAATTTCACAGTAGGTTTTAAAACGTGACGCAGAGTCAAATAAGAAACTGCCATCTTAAATCTATCCGCAGAGGGGGACAATGGAAAAACCGGCCGGCATTTTGTATCCGCATTCGATGTTACCTAACAGTGGCATTACCGATGCCACATGGCGAAAATAATGTTACCAACTTCTCAACAAACAGACGTTGGTCTGCCGGTTGTCTGATACCCTATACGGGTCACATGAACTATAATGTATTTTAGGTCGATTGAACTTTACTTAGTGTGACTTAATAACGTGACTACTTATATTAAATCATCCCTAGCCGATTACAAACATGGCTAGCTGGATAGCATTTCGGTTAGCAGGCCGTAATTGTTACTTTCGATACATAAAACAAATACACCACTCGTCACTTAAATAGAACTTAAATAATTTGTATGAAATTTCGAAGCTTTA
Source organism: Novumbra hubbsi (assembly GCA_016801125.1). NCBI lineage: Eukaryota > Metazoa > Chordata > Actinopteri > Esociformes > Umbridae > Novumbra > Novumbra hubbsi. The sequence goes on from JACXGK010006041.1 coordinate 16,413, forward strand.
AACGTAATGTACTAATCGCCAAGCTTTGGTCGAATCTACATTTCGTATTCATCGTGGCGTAGGTTGGTCAATTCTTATAGTAGAGAACTTCGATTACGATAAATAATAAATACAATAATCTCCATAGTTTCAACTGAAAGTAGACTAAATAGCGTCTGACATTCATTGAAAAAAACCGAAATGCCGGTATGCCTTGATACGGGCAGTAGAGTCACCCTGGGCCGTGCTTTAGCCTTGTCTAACACGAGGTAGTAAATTCGCGTAAAATAAGTAAATTCAGACACTTACCCTCTATCTCTACCACGATCTCTGTCGGAAAAGCCAGGCATCTTATAAACAAAGTCTATAAATTAAAAACGATAAATTAATTATGCCTCAGAAACCAATATCAACCCCAACCGGCAGTGATGATGCTAAAATGCCGGTGAGCAAAAAAAGAGAGTCGGCTTTTATTTCATGAGGAAGTGTCACGCTATGGCGAGTGAAATATAAATCCGCGGTAAACTGACTTTTGTGTTAAGTCGCCGTCAAGGCTGTGATATTAGCGTGCCTTTTACGTTGGTTGCGAAAGTGTATACGGATGGATAAATGATGTGTGGCAATGTATAATGTATAAGAAGTCTCATGTAAATGAACTACAATTCCAAATGTAATCTAGTCAATCACAGCAAGTGTTATATCTCAAATATACAATGCAGTATTATGTATACAATGTTATCAGTATAGACTTTTTTGTGTTTCCATATCGCTTTTATTAAGAAATGACTCTTTAGTGCATCGATGGGGATTATTTAATGAAACAAGAAAGCGAACGCATGATATTTTTTTAAAGTAGTGATTCGGTTTCTTATACCATTAGTGCGTCAGTGCGAAAGCGCCGCCTTTAATAAAAAATCAGAAGTTATACAGTTGATGAAAGTCTCATAGTGCACGTACTGGTGTTTCAACCTTTAAAAATATCGATATTTTATACCTAGTACCTCTGGTTCAGCGCACCTGGGTGGTATCTGTGTGTTTGCCAACAATTTTAATCCTATAATTTAATTTCGAAGAGGCTGCTAGTAGATCTTTCAACAAGTCTATAACCAAAATGTCAGAAATCCACAAAGAAATAGACTTGCATTTTGAAATATGTTTCCCCTCTTGATGGCGGAGTGTCCTGCCGAAGTTCTACTCTTTTTTTAATCAATAATAGATTAAATGATCAGTTTTACACAAAGTATTGCCTTCATTTAATTATAAGGTATACTTATTAAAATGAATCATAGTATGGTAGATATAGACTGTTTTGGTTCGGAGAAGATATATACAACTAAATACTTTTGATAAAAACAACAATACAGAAAGACAAAATGCTAAGCAAAGGACCAGACCTTGTAACTGAGGATACTTTTAATTGGCAAATAAAGAGGACTACATTTTCAGAATCTTGTATGGAGGAATGGTTTAAGAATGTTTTCTCCAAAGCCATAAACATTTTAGAAAGGCTCAGATGCAAATATCCCCACAAGGTAATCTTTCACAAGATTAGCAATGGCATTAAAGTATTTCTTATGTATATCTGTGAAAGTCAGATGTTATCTAACAAGTTTAGACCAGTGTTTAAACAGACAGACTGACGGACCAACAGAGAAGGTACAGTACTGACAAGTAGCCTACACTAGCTAGAATGGCTAGCTCTTCCTGCTCTGACACAAACAGCTTGTTTTGCATGTTTAATTTATCCTAAAGTTGTATACATACTGCAAAATAGGAGTTGTCAGTATGTTGATTAGTGTGCAATTGCTTTTTTTGTTTTGTGTCAGTTGCTGATGGTGGTCGCAGTATCAGGGTATTTCATGAAAACTCTTGTTAGCTAGCTAGTTACTAACTTATGTTGGCTGCAGTAGACTTTAGTTTCATCAACAAGTTTGACTGGTTGGCTTAGCTACATTGAAAATCTTAGCTGACACTAGCCTATTATTAGCATTATTATCTATATAAACAGAGTCAGATGTTTTCTTTAACATGTGAAAAACATATTCAAAAAAGAGATAAGTATGTGATTCACAATCTTTCCCACATCTTTCTACGACTACATTTACATGACATTTGTATTGTTTCGGTGCAGTTCCATTTTCAGATTTTGGCAATTTGAAGACGTTGTTCCAGTACATGAAATGCCTGCCACCCATCTCTGTCTACCCAATCAATTATTGTCACAAATATGAAAAGAAATGTGTATCTACATATTATTTAAATCATGTTCTCATTTGTCTCATTAATGTAAATAGGCCCTTTGTCCAATTTCCACTGTCCCTCTACTCTCCCCTTTTGTTGTCATTGATGAAACCACTTGAGTTCACACTTCTCTCTCTGGAGCTGCCAGTCTCATTCAAATTAAAATAAATGCTAAAACTTGAATGCAACGCTTTACAGTTCCCACTTTGTCAAATAGTGAAAGGATTACAAGGGTAATAAAACATGTTATTATTCTATGAAACATGTTAGGCACTACATTTCCTGGTTAAATTACAGCAAAACTCCCCAAAATGTATGCATGTATCTCCTGGGTCTGTCAGGGTCATTTTGTAAATGTCAGATCTCTATGACAAGTAAGTTAATATCATGTCAGTGGTCCAGAGATGTTGCACAGGATAGCAACATGTGTGCTATCAAAAATCAATATATATGAATATATGACCCTTAAAGCGCTACTAAATGGTCTCCATGTTAAATTTACACAGCAGCTTGTTAATGTAATAGATAATGAGGGAATTACATTAACATAAAATAGGTTTTAGGTATTTTGTGAATGAGTAAATTAGATTGTTTGTGTGTTTAGGAGCAAATATTGCCTGTGAAAGGTCAGCAAATAAGGTTTTTCACAACTTCTTTCAGTTATGTTGGCTAACTTTCACTTACAATTTAACATAAGATAGATCTCCACCCTGAAATTAAAATTTGGTCCAGTAAAAACAATAATCCTTTATTTAATAGTAGTGAAGTCAACAACCATGGCAAACTTCAGCTAAAGTTATGTAAAAATCTACAGAGTAAATCGAGGCATATGAACATGTTCGCAGGTGAGAATTGTACCACTGAACTACCAATGCCTTACGTCGCACGGCCTGCCCGAAAATTCCGAAAACCACTTCCCCCACCTGCACTCCAACAAAGTGAATTTTGTTAGCATTGACTTTTTGTACGTACTTTGTGAACAAACAAGATGCGACAGGTAAAAAAAGCATGCCTCCCCGTCGGGGAATTGAACCCCGGTCTCCCGCGTGACAGGCGGGGATACTCACCACTATACTAACGAGGAGCTGACGTTGTGAGGCGTGACTTGACACTTTGGGTTATCGGGCAAACTGTTTTTGAGAGTTTGTGGCAGAAAAGTTGGATCACTCGAAAGAGGACGGCTAGAATAACGCTGATCATTTCCATTGTTCAATCACACAGGGCATAGATGTAGCCATCCAGAGTCATCACTGGCGGTTGTATTGTCACATAAACGCCATGGCCAAATGGTAAAACTAGAAAAATCACAAGTTATCTAGTTAGAATCAGGAGTCTCTGGAATACAATAAAGCCCCCTGGAAGATTTGCAAGTGTGAAGACACTTCTATTACAACTGTCTCATTTCTCAGATTGGTGTGTGTGGATATCGCTCCATTGTCCTACTATTGGTGGACACAATCTTACACAGTACGTCTCAAATATGCCAATGTGAACTCCAATGCTGTGGAAATGATTACGCAACCCCAGATAAGTACATAGGTTTGCAAAAGTCATAGCGGTCACGTTTTGAACCCACCTCCATGTCTAAGCCTTTATCATATTAAATGGCAGCAGGTACACCAGAGAAATGTGCAGTGGCGAATGTCTTGTAATATGTGGTCTCACAGAAAAAGGATGTACAGGACTGCTTGAAAAGTGATAAAATGTGAAGTTGCACTCAGTGAAATTGCCCAGCTCCCTGGTCTTGATGGATGTATCACCCCCAAAATGACCTTCAGGTGTAGGGAAGAGGTTCATTATCGTTATTTTGTTCACTTAACATTTGATTGTTGTGCCAGGTGAGACTTTCAGTTGGAAATCGATTTCAGATGGATTATTATTTGACCAGAGTGCACTACAAAATTGTACATAGACTTCACTAATCCAAGCATAAGATCCATATCATATTCCCTGACCTCTCCCATGTGATACAGACGTCAAGCTTCTGAGTATACACTGTTTTACAGTTTTGGTCTCAAACACCTTTTCAGTGCCCCGGGTTTACTTTATTCTCTTGATTTTTAGGTCAGTAAACTGGGATTCTATGGATAAATAATTAGCAATGAACTTCCTGGTATAACCCAGGAATTACTTTTTTGGATCTTGGCCATCACCTTTTGCAGGGAGAGCCCTGATTCCTTGTTTATCAGAGGGAGTATTGGCAGCAAAAGCTATGCGCCAAAGCATGTGTTTTTGTTGGACTAAATAAGTTCAAAGCTAAACCAGAGGCTCTAATAGTTTTTAGTACAGACTTTCTTGAGGGGGAATGTTTATTAAAAAGCTTTGAATAAATAAAATTGCTTAACAAATAAAATCAAAGTTGTTCAATTTTAGTATAGAAAGAATGTCAATGGATAAATTGTTATATTTTAGAAAATCAGATTTTCGGACATACTGTTCCAAAGGGGCGTACCATATTTCAACCTGGCTAAGAGCTGCCTATGACCCCTTTGAACCAGTGCTTCATTTAAAGTAAGATAAGTAAGATTTTAACAAACGTTTCCTACAAACGTATGAATATTGGGTGCAGTGTTTGCTGTAGGATGAAAACACATCCATGTTTTGACAGACTATTCTTTACACGATCTATGGAGAAAAGTTAACTTAAGATAACGAATAGGATTTTTCGGGTCAGCTGGAAAAACACTTCCACACTTCAACCCCCAGGGGGCAGCAACCACGTTTAGTTGCTGTAAGGATAAGCTGTGATATAAATTAGCCCATCAGGTGCTGCTATCTGAAGTAATTGTCAGTATGGGATGTAAAGGCCATACATTGTTTTGTGTTAGTTCATCTTCAGTATAGACATGTCTATACTATTTTCTGTTTATATAAATACATTTTTTGGAACAATTTGTTCTAAAACTAGTTATTAGTTTTTATGGGATGGTTTCAGACACAGATTAACCCTAGTCTGACAAAAATATATCAAGTTTAAAAGAAACCTCCATTCGCATTGATTTTTTTGCCCTAGACTAGGCTTAATCTGTATCTTTCAAATCGAACTCTTATTTTGTTGCTTTTCTGTCTTAATTTTGAAGGCTAACCTATATTTTTTCTTTAATATAAAAAGGTGGACATTGGCATTACTTTGACCTCAAACCATAAATAAATATATATCTTATTATTTTGATGTCTAAAAAGGACATCAAGACAAATTACTCATGAAGTATTTGGATGTATTTTGTAAGGAAAATAAATCTCTTAATATATGAAAGTGACCCCAATCTCTTAAATTTGGAACGCCCATCTAAGCCCAGTGTGGTGTTTTTTAGCCACATTTACAAAACACAATCACTCCAACTTAAAGAAGATGCAAAATGCTTCAATAGGGTCCAGTGGCACATCAGATTTCACTCAAGTATGTTTTGAGGCAGACCTGCCCATAATGCAGAAATGTAGTTTGTCTACCCAGAGAGTGCGTTTCAAACAGACATGATGCTCTAACAATTACCTTTTGATCAGGTTTAGAGCTTGCATCTTCCCTAAACCAATGTATGCTACTCGAACCTCTAGCTAAATCTCCTTATTTAAGATTATCTCCCGTTTGTTTGTACAATGTCCCTGTAAATCAGGCCCTAAAATGTACGTTTAGTATTATAATAACAGCCTTCCTGCCATAAAAATTTTTTTCCAGATAGATGTTTATTATTGAATAATTATCAATTTCAACTTGAACAATTTTTCAAGTAACAATTCTTCTGATCCAAAGTCAGAGGCACATTGGCGGAGAATACAATTCTTGTACTAAACTCAGTTACAGTTGCTGACCAGCCGATCCAGGAGCTAGGGATGCTAAAGTATACCGAGTAAAGACACAATGTACAAGTTGCCATATCAGTAGACAAAAGCAAGTTTAATTTGACTAATTAAACACAAAAATAAAACTCTTACAAAAATGATAGTGTTACGTAAATCCAATTGCATCCGTCAGCTATAAGAGATACAGTACTGCTAGTGGATCATGCTAGAAAATAAAGCAACAAAAAGCTGCATCTCAACTTGTTAATAAAAGGTTCAATTTTTGCATAGAAGCAGCTATGGAGTAATGCAAATTTAAATGTAAAAAAACAGACCTAAGGAGATCAGTGTGCAATTGACTGTAGAGTAAAAGTTATATATAAAATCCTTCAATACATAAGCTATCAGACGTAAATAGACATGTCACCTATTACATGCAGAGACTGATAGTTCTGTGTGTGTGCATTTGTTTTGAGAATATGATTACATAAATAATAGGTTGAGATCCACATATGAACAATTTCAAATCATAATAACAAAGCACCATCTGATGACATTTTCAATGGTGACATTTTCAATTAGCAGACACAAATGAAAAGAACAGATTTTTTAAACGTATTCAACAGTCCATGGTCAGATTGCTACTGTAAAAAGGCAGTGTAAAAAAATGGGGAGCTAGACTAGGCGAGTAGAAACAGGGGTTATTTCATTCATTTAGATATAAATTATAGGCATTATGGAGATATTTATATATATATATATATATAAATAAATCTATTGGAAAAAAGTAAACACAACACAGGTCAGTCCCATTTCTTATGAGCTGAAAGAAAATATACCCCAAAAAAATTCTCAAGTGGGCCTAATGGAAACATTTAAAGGTACTTATATGATTGGTTACTCTGAAAAACCTCTCAAATTGTTGCATTTATATTTTTGTTCAGTATAGAAACGGAGAAACCACATCAGTGTCTACTGTTAGGTTACATTTCTAAATGCCAAGTGGACAGCATAGTCCCATAACACAATGCACAGTATAAGACATCCAACCATGAGAGGAATCTGTTCTGTATCCGACCAAGTCAGCTCAAAAGTTATACAACAAATTATAACGACATCTCCTGAGATTGTGGCTTTAGGTCTGAGTGATGTCTGTTCAATTGGATGCCGTATTTGTTTGCCTCTCCGCGCATCAATTCTGCCAATCTCATGAAATAAACTAGCGACTGCATTTAGCACCGGAAGACCATAACCAGAAGTAGTTTATTTGCCAGAATGGCAAATGTAGCAGTTAGAAAATATTCCATTATGTATATCCTTCACCTAAGAAAATGCATCATAGTAGCAGGGAGTAACTATTCATGAGGACCCGTGGAACACGCCGTCCACACGCCGCCCACACGCTACCTTATGTACCTACTGGACGACGTCAATGCAATTTTAAGGTAAATATCGAAACAACTGAAAATATTCAGTAAAAAGCATTAAGGCACTCAGAGGACTGTGACTATTAAAGTGTCTCTGTCTGTAAGACTACCTGTACATTTACCGTGTAGGAGAAAGCCATGGAACCCCCCCCCCCAATGCAATTCAGGTACTTTTTTTACAAGCCTAACTCTGTTTTCATAACTTGTCCCCAATAAAACAGTTATACTTCAAACATCTAAAAAGTTCCTATTTTTGTTCTAAAATAATGACAAAGATTTCAGAAATATAACAGCAATAAATTATATATATTATATAATTTTAGTGTTTTTTCCCCCCCATTTTCCTGCTATATAGAAATAACACCATTTACGCTATTTACCCTCGTAATGTTCAAAAAAACTTAGGTGTCAAACGTGGGAAAGATTTCGAGTACTGGAGCACCGATTGCTTGGAAGTGCTGGAGAAGAGGCCCTTGCTTTCCTTGGGGGTCATAGACATCGGGGATTTGTATGCAGATCTCCATGAGATCCCGCTCTGAACACGTTTTCGGGGATACAGCCTCTGTGTGATGACCGCTAACCCACCAGAGGCTTCGGTGGAATAGCCGTCGTGCCTCCAAACATACATGCATAGTACAGTGGTGTGGATAACCCTGTACACCATTAAACCAGTAATACCAGTGTTGTTTTGGTGGCTATTGTCAAGTTCAGGTGTAGATCTCCCATACCGCTTGGTAACATGGTCTGGGGTTGAATGGAATACTGACTGTTTTTTTACAACGAAAAAAATAATAAAAAAAATAAAAAAAGAAGAGCCAGCAACTTATGCCGGTTCTACAAGTTAGTAAATCGTCTGAATTATTAGCAGCTGAAAAGGTTGTTTCTATTTTTATTAAAAAAGGGCATGATGGGGGATCACTGGACAGAACCAGGTAACCAGCTCTGGGATCCTCTGCCCTCCCCTCTCGGCCTGGTTACATTTCCTTCGGACCACGGGACCACAGACGCCCCTTCTTTCCCTGGGTGGACTGGATGCTGGGGCCGTTCCTTCGCTCCTTATTCCTGCCGACTGCTGCGTTAGCAATGTTTCACTCCACAGCAAAGCCACACGTCTCCTCGATGGCAGTGAGGAGCTTGTCGTAAAGCTTATCGTAGTGCTCGTAGGGAGGAATGTCGATCCGGTTGAAACTGAACAATGAGAGAGACCAGATTACTTAAATATGAGTCAATCTCATTAGGAGTACTTCTGTCTAATGGTTAGCATATACATTTCATGAATCCTGATGCAGCCATGTTCATAACATTCAGTAGCTGCAGAATCTGCCAGTACAAACAGAACAGCACTTCCAGACCATACTTTTTTAGATTGAAACATGATCACAAAGCCGCCCAAAATCGTTTTAAAAGTACTGGCAAAGTTCCAATTACAAAAGCAAAAAAAAAAAACTTTTGTGGTGGTGCAATTCTTTAGTTAAAAAATAAATAAATAATAATAATAATCCATTGGTCCTTGGAGGTCAGGCTGCAGGGCCTGAGAAGGCAGACACTCACCAGGTGTGGGCTTTGGGCAGGTTGTTGGAGCTGGCGTCGATCTGGTGGATGGTGAAGAGTCGCGGGCCTGCCGCTCCTGAATTCAATTTACAGGAGTTACTGAACCAGCTGAGGGCCCACCTCCGTCACACACGAGACCCCCGTCACACACGAGACCTCCGTCACACACGAGACCCCCGTCACACACAAGACCTCCGTCACACACAAGACCCCCGTCACACACGAGACCTCCGTCACACACGAGACCCCCGTCACACACGAGACCCCCGTCACACACGAGACCCCCGTCACACACGAGACCTCCGTCACACACGAGACCCCCGTCACACACATGACTGTACGGTGCAGCCAGCTCGGCATTCACATCGGCAGCAGCGACAGACCGTAGCGCGGCCAATAGGAGCAGAGCTGCACGTCATACAGGAAGTGGGTCACGGCGTGCCCATACTTGAGGCCCCGTTACAGGTTATAGGCAAACCCCAGGGGGGCAGAAGGTACCTTGGAGGGCTTTGAAGCCCTGCAGGGGCACCCGGGAGGAGCCGGTGACAAACTGCAGCAGCCGGGCCCGGCGCTCCTCGTCGTAGGACTCCACGGCCCTCCAGAACCACTTGACCATGTTGCTGTCAGCGGTGCAGTGCTTCAGCCTCGTGTTGGACTTCCAGTCATGGATGTCAATTTTGCCCAGGCCGCACACTATGAGCTGAAGAGGACACAGGCGCTGTCAAACCCAACACGGAACCTGTGGGGAGGAGTGGTCGACGACGCGATGGGACGCTGCCGACTGTCATACCTCCAGCTCCTTCTCGTCGAAGGCCTTGAGGAGATGCTGCGGGATGACCTCGTTGAAGCCCTTCTGCAGGGCCAGGAACTGGGCCTCGATGCCGCGCAGGAAACGCCAGTTTACGTACAGTCTGGCGAGGGACAGAGATACCGGAAAATCACATCTTGACGTCAGCCCAGTTCTCAGCCTCTCCGTGGGGCATTAGAGGCCCTCACACATCCGTCTGGATGACGGCAGCGGGGCGACGGCACCCACCTGACATACTCCTTCTTGGTGTCCTGGGTCACCTGAATGCTCTTGCCGTTTGGTTTCAGTTCGTGCTGTATGATCTCCCCGTACGCATTGTGCTCCACACAGAAGGTGTGGTCCAGCACTCCTGTGATGTCATTGTCCCTGAGAAGTGAGACAGACAGACAGACAGACAAGAGGGTTAGACAGCGAGAGAAATAGTGCTGGACAGGAAGAACATATTTGTATAAACATAAATCATGTCTAGGTACATGACCAAGAGTGGCTTTAGAGAATTGGCACAAATAAAAATAATTCCTACTGTAGACCCCCCAACGCAAAGGAAAATCTAGTTCAAATTGTTTATGGGTTCAAGTCAACTTCCTTTCATGTAGAAAATTCATGACTAACATGCCTTCATCTTCCCCCCCCCCCATAAATGAGTCTGACCAATTCATGTCCGTGTTGGATAAATGTAGATACTTTGTAGCGGATGGTCAAGTTGTGTTTTAAAGACATGGCGATGAAGAACCGGCTTCACATTACTCTGCCCCCCCCCCGCGGCCTACGAATGGCACCCTCCGAACAAACATACGTCCGCTAAGGGTCTACAGTTCCGTCAACAAGCCACCAATCCGCTTAACGGAAATTGATGAAATCCAGAAACCATGTTGGTTTGTGTGTGAGCATCTGGTCCTGGCCGAGCGTTATGACCGATTTCCTTCCCACTCACAGGATCCAGACGAGGCTGTTGTGGAGGTCCGGGTCCACAGACTCCATGTCGTCCAGGGTGATGGGTTTACCAAGAAGCTGCTTGTAGAAGGGCAGGGTGAAGCCCCCGTCGATGTAGTGGCCGTGGAACACCGCCATGCCCATGATACGACCCACGAAGTGGAAGTAGGACAGGTGCTCCTGGGGAGGGACACAAACAACTGCGGTCAAAGCCGATCAGTGGAGAACAGACACCTGTTCAGGACAGACTCATCTTAGTCCGCGTTCGAGGAGCTCTGCACGTCTCCCAGTCACCCGAGGGTGACCGTGATTTAGCATCTCAGGGCAGAATCGGAATTGAGCTGCATGCATGAATCTCAAACATTAGCGCAAGTCTTTCCTGGTTTTTTGGGAGATTTGCCCAATAAATCATGGGTCCACACAATCCACGCGGATGATATATTTCTGGGAATTAAAAAAAAAAGTAGCACCAGAACGGTCAGAGTTTTAGGAAGGCGGTATATGGAGCAATAAAAGGGAGAGGTTGTTATAGGGTCACAGCACTATTTGGGCTTTTGACTCACCGGGTTTACGGCTGAGTCTGGGTTAATCTGTAGGGTGTATATGTCGTCACGGGAGTACTGGAACAGGCCGTAGTATGGATTCAGCATCTCATGGGACAAAAGATACAGCCACTCCCTGTACACAATGAAAAAGATAGACCATCAAAACATGGCGGTCTGTTCTGATGGCGTCTCGTTCTATTCAAATGTAAGTCAGTATTAAACCTGGGCAGGTCAAAAAGGCTTTCTCAGGCTTTGCTGAGGATTCCTACCTGGCCACTCCTCCGTAGTCCAGCCCCTCCTCCCCTTTGAACTTCACCATCAGTCTCTTCCACAGGTCCTTAGGCCTCATCTTCATCACCTGTCGATAAGACTCCTATAACAGAGCAGATACAACCTCGTCGTGAATGGGACAGGGATTGAAGAATGTACCTGAAACCTACTGGTAAATACAGTACAATAAGCGGATAATACATCATGTTTTAGTGTACTGAAAAGGAATCTTTTCAGTACACAAAATCCTTTGTATTAGTCAAAAATGTCTTCCCAAAAATGTCTGTTAACAATCGTTCACAATACAACACCAGACTGCATCCTTTTGCCACAGAAGACCATTTGCATCCTAAAATGTCGTAATTGTTTAGTAGCTCGGTCTTAATCTTCATTTGTCAGCGCCACTGAAACTTTTATTTAGTACCTTTCTGAAGCCTATAATAATACGTATACATTGTACAATATGTTTGCCTCTACACTTTAACGGGCCGGGTTATCACTTGTTTTTAACAGCTCAGCTAGTCATCACAGTCATCGGTCCCTTATGTGACATTAAAAACGATTTTGCACACAGTGCATGAAATGGCCTTTGTGGTCCTCCATGAAATCCGTCTCTGAATTGCCGTTTGTGGGGGGTCTTTCCATGTGCAGAAATTGACTACATGCCACAAATGCTATTAGGCAAAATATAATCCTGTAAAAAGGATGTCTGTTTCACGTCAGCTCCCCTGGAATATTCCTGCAACCATAAGCATGCAATTGTATTTTGAAATGCTGATCAATCAGAAAGCATTGTTCTTTCCTGCTACCTAGAGCTCCAAGGACAGACAGTGAAAGCAGATGTCTAAGAAGTAACCAGCTGGAGACTGTCTGAATGAACAGTGTGTAAAAAAATGTACGAAATATTAGCTACTCCTTTAACAAGACTTAATACAAAAGAATGACTTGAGCTATTATAAACTGCTCAAAGTGGAGGACAAAAAAAGTGAAACTCCCCAGAAGGAACTGTCCTGAAGATCTGAGAATCATTCATGTTCCCTTCGGGGGATGCATTAGAGGAGTGTGAAGCCACCTCCTACTCCTGAACACGTGTGGGATCAGGAGACACCACTCTGGTAGAGAGTTGGTTGGGTAGGTGTGTTCGCCTCATGCCCCTGGCACTGCCAAAACTGCCTCAAGCCAGTCCTATTACAAGTGGATTAACATATAATAATAATAATTATAGACAAACAAGCCCCCCCCGTCTTTTATAGAATGTACACACTGACCCTAAAGCTCCAATGAATGCATTGTGTCAATGTGATATTCTTGCAATCAGCGCTGTATCAATTTGATGTTGCACCTGCTATAACAGAAAGCCACCAAAATCAACTCTGTCCATTCACAACACAGAATGAATACCCGCATCAGCCATCAAGAATTAAACCTTGTCGATTAGTTACATTTGGACGCAGCCAATGGACGAGATGGAACACAAGCATTATAGCAGCTGTCATGGATTTCATTCCTTAACAGGTGACTACAATTCCTGACTGTATATGGCTCTAGGGCAGTGCTTTAGTAAGACAGCTTGACAGTCCACCAGCTGACACTTGCCCAGACCGCATGATTTCTAACAGTTTGGCAAATCCAGGAAAGTGATGTCTAGCCTTAACATCTGCCCCTTCTTCCATTCGCGTTGAGATCAGCCAAAATGTCTACCTTCAGATTAACAGACGAGGCTGTTCCAGCACATATTTTCCAGGGGTCATGTAGTCTGTTGCAGGTGTTGCTGCTCTGATGAGTCGGCACCTCCCAGACTACAAAACCTCCCCCACTGGGGAGTGCACATCAAAAAAGCCTCATTTCAAAGCAGGTCTGCTTTGGATTTAAACATGCCATCTTTACAGATGAATCTGCTGCATGTTACTATATAACATCCTTCCATTGTTCTGCCCAAACACGGTTCAAAGCATAGAACATCTTCTCTAGACGGGTTCAAAAAGGAGACTCGGTTGTTGGTCAGTACAAATGAAAAGAACGGTAAAACATTGGTTACTGTTAATTTTTTTTTTTTAAAGCAACATATAAAATAAACAGAGTCGCTGTTTTATTAGGCAACTACTAATATAAAACAGAAGGAATAATGAAACTGCCTACTTATTTTGACCGTGTACAAATATTTTGTTACAGATATGCATTCTCTCATACATGAAAACATAACAGTGGAATTTGACAACATTCTAAGGAGATTAAGTAATCAAGTGTAGATTTTGTCTGGCAGGGTAGCCTAAAGGTCAAGGTAGCCTAATGGTCAGGATAGTCTAATGGTCAGGGTAGTCTGATGGTCAGGGTAGTCTAATGGTCAGGGTAGTCTAATGGTCAGGGTAGTCTAATGGTCAGGGTAGTCTGATGGTCAGGGTA
>JACXGK010006042.1:0-30342 GCA_016801125.1 Novumbra hubbsi
AGTAGGGGTAATTAACCTGTCAAAAAAACGTGATTGAGCCGTATACTACATTCTTCTTGCCACCATTACAACAAGTAATTTCGTGAAATTTCTTCCCTTTTAGAAATTCCACAATCAACTGTAAGTGGTATTATTGCAACATGGAAGTGTTTAGGAAACACAGAAACTCAGCCACAAAGTTGCAGGCGAAGTAAAGTTACAGAGTGAGGTAGTTGAGTGCAGAGGCATATATTGCATAAAAGTTGCCAACGCTCTGCTAACTGCAGAGTTTAACCCTAACCCTAACTTTTCTTTGGAGTGACAAATCACGCAATCTATCTGGCAGTCTGATTGGTGAGTCTGCTTTGGCAAATGCCAGGAGAAAGTGTCTTGCCTGACTGCATTGTGCCAACTAAAACATTTGGTGGAGAAGAGAGAATGCTATGGGACTCTATTTCTGGAGTTGGGCTGGGCCCCTAGTTCCTCTAAAGGGAAATGTTAATGCCTCAGCTTACAAAGACATTTTGAAAAATTCTATGCTTCCAACGTTGTGGGAACAGTTTGGAGAACGCCCATTTCTGTTGTAGCATGACTGTGCGCCAGAAAAACAAAGCAAGGTCTAACAGACACTAAAATCTAGTAAGTCTTCCCAGAAGAGTGGAAGTTGCTATAACTGCAGCAGTGTTGCGAGATTTCAAAGGAGACATGGACTGAAAAACGCCCAAAACAAGGAACTTGATGCTGCAGAAGATGCCTTTTTGGGACACAGCCCTTTGTGTATAATTTTTAGGATTTTATTTTTAATCCATTTTGGAATATGGCTATAACATAACACAATGTGGAAAAAGTGAAGCGCTGTGAATACTTTCCAGATGCACTGTACATTTCCAAAATGTTTGTGCACATATACTGGCAAATACAAAGCTAACATTCCTGTATTTGCTGTTGCTTGCAAATAGAAGTGATTTGGTTGAAAGCACCTCTACCACCGAACTAATTTAGGAAAGGGAAACAATCACAACTAATAGCCAGTAGTAGCCTGATAGATGTGCAGTAGGGAATAGGGCTAGACACTAGATTGGGAAGTTACAGATTTTAATTAAACTTGTTTTATGCAACTTTCTGTAGCTTTGTGGCTTAGGACAAGGCAACCCTGGCAATAAAGTCAATAAGAAAATGTATTTGGTAGATTTACAACTTTGATCGGTAAAATATGACACATTTCATAATGACTGCATCCATGAATATTTTTTATTGTTAAATACAAAATTGTGAAATATCTAACCCTAACCAATTATTTAATGTAGAAATACACAAACAAATGTTACATGTTTTTCATTCTGTTAATTATCATTTAAATTATATATTTATCTTTATTTCTTTCGAAGGAGTAGGAGAGAGACAGGACCAAATCGCAGGTGCGTTGCGCAGTCTTATTAAACTGGTGAACACTCCCGAAGGAGGAGAACAAAACAAAAGGGTGCTCGGTAGCGCACAGGGAAACAGCGCATCCGCTGAAACATGAAAGCAGCGCGAGTGCGCACGTGCTCTCCACTCACATTTAACAATAACGGACACAAGGACAAGACACAGGAGGGATTATATGTCTGCTCAACAGGTTGCACCTGTAGGGAATTAGGGAAGGGCACGTTTACAGGACATGGGAAACAGGACAACATGAACGGTGAGGACTAGAACTCCGGCGACGTCTGTTGAAGTTCAAATCTGCTTCCCCCGAGTCCGAATCAGAGAATGTCCACGCAGTCCAAGTCTTTCCAAACTAAACACCTTTATTACAGATAGCTATCCGGAGATCGTTCTCCACCGTACAGTAGACAAGATCTGAATTACTTTCACCTGGACACAGTTTATATACAGCCCCTCCCACCCCTCAGTCATTGGATAGAATCTGTTGAGTGGGCTTCCTGGGTGGGCGTGTCCCTTCTTGCAGACCCCCTTGCTGTCCGTGTGGCCATCTGGTGACATCGGAGGCAGACGAAGAGGAGAGTTGAGGGGGGGGGGGCTGGCCCTGTTTGTTTCAAACAGCACACATCTAATCTTAACTAAAATATTCCACACGTCGCACGCCGGCTCACCACACGCAGAGGTGGGGGCGCATCGATAGATGGGGACGTGACATGGTGTATATATTTTTTTAATTAAGTGCTCAAAATTCCTCCATACAACGGTACATGTGAACCAAAATAAATATTTGCGAAACTCAATAATTAACAGACTTGTAACAAATTAAAGGAGTAAATGAGGGAAGGAACATACATGCTTTCATACAGGTGTACTGCGTCATACAGTTATGCAATTACCATCTCATTATGATTTGAGGCATGCATAACAATTCTGAGCAGGCCTAGTTTGCCTCAAAAATGTATCTTGTTGGGCAAGAAGAAAGGATCTAAGTGACTTTGAAAGAGTATTCACTATTGAAGATTCCGTCACAAAGACTGGCATCTGTTTCAATTACATCAGTGACTAAATTCAGGGTTCCCACTGATCATAGAATTTCTGGAATATAATATAATTCAAAGAATTCTGTTCTAAACATGGTAAGTCATGGGGTTTAATAATATTTTTGGTCCAAGTCATGGAATAGCAGAGAATTTTGAAACATGTTTACATTTATTTGCAATTCACCAAAGTGTAATACTTTCCATGCAGTCTTTGTCTGGTTATTTCATGCTTTTTCACGCATTTCCTAAATTGCGTATGGTTATGGTTATGCTATTTAATTTTTCTGGGTATATTCATCCCCTTCCTGCTCATCAACTGGCAATCACATAGGTCAAGATATGCAGGGGCCTATGCCAACCCCAGAAAAACAACCCCATAGCATTATCCCTTCTTCACCAAACTTTACAGTTGGCACAATGTAGGCAGGAAATGTTCTCCTGGCATTTGCCAAACCCAGACTTGCCCATCGGACTGCCAGAGAAGCGTGATTTGTCACTCCACAGAATACGTTTCCGGTGGCGCTGTGCTTTTCACCACTCCATTCGACGCTTGTCATTATTCTTGGTGATGTAAGGCTTGCATACACCTGCTCGGCCATGGAAACACATGCCATGAAGTTCCTGGCGCAGAGTTTTAGTGCTGATGTTAGTGCCAGAGGATGTTTGGAACTGCAGTTATTTAGTCAACAGAGCATTGGTGACTTTTACCAATATGCGGATCAGCACTCGGCAACACCGGTCTGTAGAGAGTGTCCACTTTGGAGAGATGAGAATACCTGTGCCCCCACCCCGTAGACTGGATGTTCTTGTGGTTTGACTGTATACATAGTTGGATGGGGCACCAAGGGTAGCTGTATTTTCTGGGGTAATCCATGTCTCCGTCAGGGCCAATAAGTCAAGTTATTGAAGGCCAGCATAGGCTGATATGAAGTCTGGTTTGTTGACAGCAGATTGGCAAATGAGAACCAGAACTGAGCACTCAATAAATTCAAAAACAAGGATTAAATAAGTTAAGTGAAAAAGTCAGAACAAATACAAAACAAATACCAGTAACAATTTTGGACATTATGGGCCCATGGCCAAGAAACTCCCCAGACCTTAATCCCATTGTGAACTTGTGGTCAATCCTCAAGAGGAGGAAACCCACAAATGTTGACAAACTCCAAGCATTGATTATGCAAGAATGGGCTGCCATCAGTCAGGATGTGGCCCACAAGGTAATTGACAGCATGCCGGGGCGAATTGCAAAGGTCTTGAAGACCTTAAAGAAGAAGGGTCACACCGCAAATGTAGAATTTTTGTATGTACCTAATATAATAGCCTTTGACTCTTATGAAATGCTTGTAATTATACTTCAGTTTACCATAGTAACATCTGACAAAAAGATCTAAAAACACTGCAGCAGCAAACTTTGTGTTAACCAATAATTGTTTTCTTGTATTGATTTCACTATCAAACTTGACAACCAGCTAACATATCAACAAACAATACATTCAAGTTAGCTAGCAACAGGTAACATTACCCTGCAATTTGGTCCTACTGTGCTGATTAGTAACGAGTTTTTGTTACAGTGTCTTTACACACTGCAATTACCTGGCATAGCTACCTTGTGTTATCCAACTCTGATTAGCATTTTACCAGTGACACTTTTTAGCAACATCTACGCTTTAGCTAATACAACATTAGCTAACACCAACTATTGTTACTCTGTTGTTTGGTCCTACTGTACTGTCTAGTGACAACATTATAATACCGCGTTTTCTACAAAGTGTTAGGTAGTTAATAGCATTTGCTAACACCTTATATAGTGACTAACACCTAATGTAGTTTAATGTATCGAGTTATATGGCAGATATTTGTTGAACTTTCTAACATTGTTGACGTTTATAGTGCAACTATGAGGGGTAACTGTGATCTTTGATGGTCAATTCCTGGCCTCTGTGTTTATTCATTTACTAATTACAGTAAATATAAAATGTGCAAACATTTACTTAATAAGTTGAAAAGTGCAATGTGCATGAAGGAGGTCCAGAGAAGTGCATTAATGTAATGCATTATGTAGAGTTTAAGTTATGAGTTAAAGTTATGGGGCAGAGAGTATCAGGGTCAGTGTGGGATGTCTGGCCTTGTTAATGAAGCCAGCTGCCGATGGGAAGAAGCTATTCTTGTGGTGTGAGGTGTTGGTCCTTGGACCTAAACCTCCTGCCAGATGGGAGTGGCTGAAACAGTTTGTGTTCAGGGTAAGAGGGATCAGTCACAATCTTTCCAGCGCGCCTCAGGGTCCTAGTGGTGTACAGGTCCTTGAGGGATGGCAGATTGCAGCCAATCACCTTCTCTGCAGATCTAACGATACGCTGCAGTTTGCTCTTGTCCTTGGCAGGGGCTGCAGCGTTCCAGATGGTCATGGAGGAGGTGAGGATGGACTAAATGATGGCTGTGTAGAAGTGTACCATCATTGTCTTTGGCAAGTTGAACTTCTTCAGCTGTCGCAGGAAGTACATCCTCTGCTGTGCTTTTTTGGATATGATGTTCAGCTCCCACTTGAGGTCCCTGGTGATGATGATGCCCAGGAAGCGGAAGGACTCTGCAATAGTGACTGGGGAGTCAAAAAGGGTGATAGGGATGGGTGGGGCTTGGTTCTTCCTAAAATCCACAACCATCTCCACTGTCTTCAGAGCATTGAGCTCCAGATTGTTCTGTCTGCACCAGTTCACCTGGTGGTCAATCTCCCACCCGCAAGCAGTCTCATCCCCACCAGAGATGAGCCCAATGGGGGTGGTGTCATCCGCAAACTTCAGGAGCTTGACGGATTGATGACTGGAGGTGCAGAAGTTGGTGTACAGGGAGAAGAGCAGAGGGGAAAGGATGCAGCCTTGAGGGGATCCGCTGCTGATGGTCGGATGGATTGGAGACATGTTTCCCCAGCTTCATGCGTTGCCTCCTGTCAGCCAGGAAGTCAGTGATCCACCTGGATTCGGGCACTTGCAGCTGGGAGAGCTTGTCCTGCATCAGAGCTGGAATTATTGTATTAAAGGCAGAGCTGAAGTCCACAAACAGGATCCTGGCATAGGTTCCTGAGGAGTCCAAAGAACAATTGAAAGTTTAAATCAAATCTCAGAGCGAAGGACTAAATAGGGCATTATTTTCTATAGAGTGCATAAGGCTCTGGTAAAAAATATTGCACTTGAGGATAAGTTGTAATTTAGGGCAGATTGCAAAGGTTTTAGCCAAGCTGTTTTGCTGGTTTTTGTGAGACGCTGCTTTTTGATTCAGTTGCTGAGATATGCCCTTATGTCCTGTTTGACGCCCATGCTGCTGCATTCGAATGGCAGTAACTGGCAAACCTTTGGGATAATCAAAAAACCTTCAGATAACTTTTGTGAGGCTTGGTCTGAAGATCGTCTGTGAGCTTTATGAGAATATCCAATATGGCAGAAACACTATATAACCACAAATGGACGCAATGGGGTGCATTGAAATCAGCATGACCTAATAAATCAAATGGAACCTAATCTTTTCTATGACTAGCATTTCCTATGACTAGCATTTGATTGAAAATGTGCATCACTGTACTATCAATGACAAGGGCATCACACTTCATTAAATATGGATCTAGATTGTCAGTGCCAACTGATTTCTTAGAATCTATTGCAGATAATGCAGATAAGACCTCCTTTTGCGCATTTTTGGCAATTTAAAACCTCTTTCCCAGAGGTCCGAGGAATTATAATGTACCAGTCAGGATTATATTGGCTACTTTGAATTTTAGCAAGAAACCATCAGAGATAAAGTGCATATTAAAGGCATCACATATTTTTGTTTGGTCACTGACAATCCCAGCATTAAGTATAATTTGATTAGGTAGGGTTGTTGAGGAATTACATTGTTTACACTGACACGCTAACACTGGGTCCTTTATGCAATTTGTGGATAAAAGATCTTAGTGACAAAGGTCATGAATAAAATTGTGTTCAAAATCTCTCTTTTGCTAGCCAACAGTACCGTGACCAGGTACCAGGATGAAATCCTCAGACCCATTGTCAGAACTTACGCTGGTGCAGTGGGCCTTGGGTTCCTCATAGTAAGGAACAATACCCAGCCTCATGTGGCTAGAGTGTGTAGGTAGTTCCTGAATGACAAAAGCATTGATGCCATTAACAGGCTTTCATATTCCCTAGACCTTAATCCAATTGATAATCACCGGGATGTTATGTATCAGTGCATCCAAGCCGTAGAGCCACAGACCTTCCAGGAGCTTACTGATGCCCTGATCGTAGATCTGGGAGGAGATCCACAGTCTCATTTAGGAGCATGACCAGACATTGTCAGGAGTGCATATAGACATGTGGGGGCCATACACACTACTGAGTCACATTATGAGTTGCTGTGATGAAATTCACGCAAGTTAGAACAGCCTGTGATTTCAATAGTTTTCTTCGATTTTCTGTTAGACTTTTAATCCAGCTCTCAATCGTTTAGTGATTTTGGTTTCAATTGACCGTTGTCATTAGATTCTCAACAAATTACACAACGTAGTGTAAAGATTTTGATCTTTAATGTACTATAGTTTATTGATATCACATTGATATGTGATAGTGTTCCCTCCACCTCTACACACTGTCTGCTCTGTAGATTTTGTACCCTTCTAACAGCACATCTAGGACAGAGAGCCAGGATTCAGGTATGATCATTATGTCAGCATGTGATTGTTAGACCAGTATTTTAATAACACCTAACTTTTGGACCAAGCATTCAAATTGTTAGGCGCAATTGTTGGTGACAAAGCGACGAACCCAAGTGCGTAACAGCGCACAAACTAAACCAGGGGAGGGGAGTCCGTGGGCAGAAGCGGGGATAATAGTGTATCGAATAAGGTCCATAAATAAAATTCATATCCATATTAGCAGCATCTGTAAAGCTATTTAAGTCTGGAGAAAGAGCAGAGAGAACAGCCTGATGGGGAAGCAACCAATTCCGAGTATCAACCCAATGCTGCATATTGTCAGTTCCCAAATAAATATGTTCTGTATCAAGGGGCAAAGTAAATAATCGTAAAAATCTTACGTGGTTTTATTTTATTTAGCATTTCTAAGAAAACGGTTTTTGCTTTGTCACTATGGAATATTTTGTGTAGGGTATTTTTAGAGTTATCCTTATACTAAACATCTATCATCTTTATCTTCCTACAGGTGCCCAAGAGACAGTGGACAGAGTATGGAATAACACTACAATATTCCCTATACAGCAAGTGTTAAAAGAGGGCTCGACCATCTTGTTCTGCTGTGTCCCTCCTAGAGGTGTCCACATTACCAGTTTGGCATTTAACTCCACTATCTACCCCTTGATCAACATCACTGACAGAGTCAGAGCAATTACTGTCCACAACCTAAACATCACACGAACGTCAGGCTTAGGGGTGTATGTTCGGTGTGAGGATACAACAGAGGAGAAGAATAAATACTGCTCTAACTTCATTAGCTGTAAGTATGCTCACCTT
Source organism: Novumbra hubbsi (assembly GCA_016801125.1). Taxonomy (NCBI): domain Eukaryota; kingdom Metazoa; phylum Chordata; class Actinopteri; order Esociformes; family Umbridae; genus Novumbra; species Novumbra hubbsi. The sequence continues at coordinate 7,942 of JACXGK010006042.1, forward strand.
ATAATTGGCATATATGTTATACAGTATTGGTAGCACTGTCCTATGTTATAGCAGGGCAGCAGTTTTAAAAACTCCCCCAAATGGCATGTCAATTATACATTTTCGAAATGGCCTTCAGATGGTATTGAATGCATATAAATCTGCCCTGCGCACTCATTCTGCCAGCACTGCTGTTTCTGCCCCCTGTATTGGTCTGGCGTGGTCCTGGTTGTGCTCAGGTTTTTCTTTTAGCCAATATTACTTCCTATCATATGCATGTTAAACTTGGTACTAGACTAGTGTGTTCCAGCAGTCTAAGCCACATGTATACATTGATACAACTACTGCTGGTCCAAATGTTACCTATTGCTTTTTGCTCTTAGCTAAAAAGTCTCTTCTTATTTCTTTCCCTACTTTTTCTGTCTATAAAGCAAGAAGATTTCTAAGGGAGCGACTATATCCTGACTTCATAGGCCCTTTTTTATATTTTCCGCTCTTTATGAAGTTTGAATGTCTTGTCCACAAACTGTGAACCCACCATCTACATTCCTATAAGGTCTTATATTGGCCTTTGGTGTATATTAGCATAATTAAAGGTCCTAAATGTTTATCTGCTTTAGTCAACAATAAGTACTTTTGTGCAGTTGTTTTCACTGATTTAGCATAATCCTTTCAATTGTCAACCATCACATCCTGAATAGATACTCAGAATCCTGGCATTCTCAAAATATCAAAATAATCTCTAGCCTGATTTGAAAAGCTTTTTAAAAATACCCTATTCTCTGCATGTATTGGTAATGTTGAGATTGCTACTAAAAACCTCTTCATCCCCTAGTACTACAATTACACTATCCTGTATAAAACTGCCACCTCACTGGACTGTGATGTCCACCGAAACAACTTGAATTTAATATCATCCTACGTGCCTTATTTGAACCCCACCTATTCCTCACTACCAACAAAACAAAATGTCTTGTTGCCAGCCAAGTTGTCAACTAAAATAATAATTGTTGTTTAATGGATTTAAACAATTCCAAGGAAATTGTTGTTTAACGGAAGGTACAATTCCAAGGAAATTGTAATGTGTGCTTGCAGCTGTATCCAGTGTCCAGATGTGTATTGGGGATACGTTAACACAGATAAAGCAGCAAAACTCCTAAAGGCAGGTTAAAAACAGCAAGTTGTTTCCCTGCTACAACACACCTCGTTGGGCACCTATTAGAACTCAGCAAGTGATACGGAACTGAGGGTTTGAGAGTGCGGGAGCTGTCACTTATTGATTTGCAACAGTATAAGGGTAACTTTATTTGGCACTAGACGTGCTGGAGTGGCCCAGAGCACTTAAACTTTTTTCAATGTAACAATGTAGTGAAGCCTATGCATTGATGTTGTGAACGGTTTCTACTCGCCATTTGTCTGTCTCGCTGTTATATGAAGTGCCTACGCTTTCAATGACAGCATGCCGTTTGTGGGACTGGGGTGCCTGTAACAGCCTGTATAATCATGTTAGTACTCATATGCTACAACACAGTTTGCACTGTTCCAATTTGTAAATTGGTAATATCTACAAAATGAAACAGATCCTTCAATGCTGTGAGCCTGAATCCCCCTTCTAACCTTGCTCTGGGTAAGTTATTTTGTTGTTGAGAGCGATAACTTCACATTCATTTCGTCGTCAGTTGCATTTCCACTAAAACATTATATCACAGAACAATATCGCAACTGTACTTTATTCAGAATATAAAGCAGTGCTGGTCTGCAGAGCAAACAACCTATGTTGGTTTGCAGAATAACCGACACTTTCTTTATTCTATAACAATATTAGGCCTTCCAACTATGCTAATCTCTGATCATTGGTTAGATGTCGTGGAGCTCCGCCCCCTAGAGGCGTAGCTCTAGCGGTTTTACCCATGCCGCATAGCGGCCAACTGAAAAGAAAATGTACTTAGCTCAGCCAATCGGGGCACACCTGCCCCTATATCTGAGCGTGTGCCCTTCACACCATGTCCCATTTTTCTTCAGCTTCGACTGAACTTGATGTACTACCTGGTGATTTTTTCTTCACGAATCACAACATCATGCGACGATTTTTAGAAGCCGCCTGCCGCTGCTCCTCCTTGGACACCGGGGAAGACCGGCACACTGTTTGTGTGTCGTGTCTTGGACCGTGGCACGCCAAGGAGGGTGTTCTAGAGGCACCAGCATGTGCTGCCTGTGCAGCCTTACCTTTGGCTGTTTGCCAGGGTAGGTTGCAGTTCTTCCAGGAGGAGGTTAGTTTCGACGCCGTCCTCTCTTCTCCTTCTAGCGGCGTGTCGGACGCGACGACGGCGACATCTTGGAACTGGAGGACGTTCTCCCTCCTTTGACGCAGGTTACTCCGCCCCCTCTCCGAATGGAGTCGTGTGGCGGAAGCCTGTCGGGAAGAACCGACTTGGAGACCCTCGAGTGTGGAGTTCCTGCTCGTGGCGACCAGTCAAAATTCCCTCTTCGAATGGAGTTCCAGTCCGTCATTGAGAAGGCGGCACTGAGGCTGGAGATTCCTCTGCCCCCCCTTCCACCTCCTAGAGCCGTTTCGTTCATGTCCCACGCTTCGTGGGCTGAACAGGTTAAGGAGTCACCTGCGCCGAACGTACCAGGACTTTCGGATTATGCCGAAGGTTCGTGGATGGCTCCGGTGCTGGCAAAAGCGCCAGTACGGTCCTACCTTCCATTCACCATGGTCGAAGGACGGCAGGAGGCTATTCGTCGTGCTGTGCCCCCTTTAGAACAGGAGTTGGCCGCACATTTCCTGCCGGGACAGATTGGTTGACAGAACAAAAAGCCTCTGCTTCCCACGTCGAAGGACCGGTTCACGGTGCACATGCTGGACAAGTGCTACGTGTTGGGGGCGCAGGCTGTGGCGGCCTCCAATAATGTGGCCTTGTTGGCATCGGCTGCCGCCAGGATGGTATGGGGTGCGTCGGCCCCCTCATCTTTTGAGTTGGGCGAGATCTCTCGGATGCTGGCGGCTATTTTGCATCTGAACCAGGCTCACGCTGTTTGCGCGGGCCGGTCGATGGCATCCTCTATGGTGGCTCACCGTCATCTGTGGTTGTCTTTGTCCTCGTTGAAAGAGGCTGACAAAGCGCCACTCCTCAACGCCCCGCTGACGCAGACGGGACTGTTCGGGGAGGCAGTTTCGACGGCGATCGACTCCTTTCAGCGGGTCGACAACGCGAGGTCGGAGTTTTCTCAACACCTGCCGTTGGCCGGACGGATGGCTCGTCCAGGACTGCCCTCCCGTTCTTCTGCGCTGCAGACCCGAAGAGCAGCGCGGCGTCTCGGCGGCGGCATCGTAGGCAGCTGGCTACCTCAGCGACGACGACAATGGCTACGAACCAGCAGGCGCAGGTTCCCGCCCAGGCGACGTCTACCCGCAGAGCGGGTGCTTTTACCTTCGCCCCAAAGTTTGACAATGGAGACGCTCTTGGATGCCTTTGCGATGTGTGTTCCCATCTTCTGGAACAGTTTACCACTCGACATTCGAGCTGCGCAGACCATAAATAATAAATCACTGATAAAGACACACCTTTTTAATTTGGCTTTTAATCCCAGCTGACCTTGACGTATGATTTATTTTACGGTGCTGCTGGTTTAATTTCGTTTATTTTCTGTTATTTATCCCAAACATTGTATTTGAGAATGTTATATATTTGCAGCCTTATTCCAAAATTGATTCAATTAATTTTCTTCTTCAGAATTCTACACACAATACCCAAGATTGACCAAGTGAAAAAGTTAGATATATACATAAGCATTCACAGCCCTTGCTCAATACTTTGTTGAAGCAGCAACTACAGCATCAGGTCTTTTTGAGTATGATGCTACAAACTTGGCACACCTATTTTTGGTCAGTTTCTCCAATTCTTTTTTGCAGGACCTCTCAAGCTCCATCAGGTTCACTTCGCCCCAGCCTGAGGTCCATAGCATGCTGGAGCAGGTTTCCATCAAGGATGTCTCTGTACATTGCTGCATTCATCTTTCCCTCAATCCTGACCAGTCTCCCAGTTCCTGCCACTAAAAAACATGCCCACAGCATGATGCTGCAACCTCCATGCTTTACTGTAGGGATGGTATGGGCCAGGTGATGAGAGGTGCATGATTTCCTCCAGACATGACGCTTGTCATTCAGGCCAATCTAAGTTTCATTAAACCAGAGAAATGTATTTCTAATGGTCTGAGAGTCCTTCAAGAGCCTTTTGGCAAACTCCAGACGGGCTATCATGTGCCTTTTACAGTTTGGCTGGGTGGCCAACTTTAGGAAGAGTCCGGCTGGTTCAAAACTTCTTCCATTTACGGATGATGGAGGCTGCGGTGCTCATTGGGACCTTCAATGCTCCAGAAATGTTTTGGTACCCTGTCCCAGATCTGTGCCTTGATACAATCCTGTCTTGGCGGTCTTCAGACAATTGCTTGGACTTCATGGCTTGGTTTGAGCTTGACATGCACTGTCAACTTTAGACCTTGTATAGACAGATGTGTGCCTTTCCAAATCATGTCCAATTAACTGATTTTACCACAGGTGAATTTAATTAAGTTGTAGAAACATCTCAAGGATGCTTAGTGGAAACAGGACGCACCTGAGCTAAATTGAATGTCATGGCAAAGGCTGTAAATACTTATGTACATGTGATGTCATTTTCTATTTTTAATAGATTCGCAAACATTTCTAAAAAACCTTTTACACATTATCATTATGGGGTATTGTGTGTAGAATGTTGTGGAAAAAGTTTTTTTTTTCATTAATTTAAACATTTTGGAATACGGCTTTAACGTAAAATGTGGAAAAAGTGAAGCGCTGTGAATATTTTCTGGATGCACAGTATAAGGGCCATAATCCCAATCCTACAAACAATGCTGTGGGGAGAATTGAAATGGGCAGTGCATTCAAGAAAACATTCAAACGTGACAAAGTTGAAGCAGTACCGAGAGGCCATTAATTAATTAAAATTTGGTTATTAGCTTTAACTGTCATTACCGTTTAAGGTAAGATTACATACCCATATCTCCAAATATATATGAAAAAGAAAATAACTACATTGGGTGTACTTTTTTAAAATTAAGCCTTTGTTTGAACAAAGAAAACTAACTGAAGCAAAGGCCGCAGGTGTTGGGTCTGTCGTGGAAAATGCCGTCCCGACCCAAAAAGATGCAAGAAATTCGGAGGTTGTAAGATCAAATAGACTTTAATGAGAATACATAAAGCTGAGTAATTTTCTATAGGAAAGAACTGAAGGACAATTTCATTGAGCACACACTTATAACAGGTTAGACCCTCCCACTCATGACACCTTCTAGGCGGCACTTCCTCCTGGGGTTACTGATCATCTCCCCCCGTTAACACTTAATGAAACCGTGTCGACCTGGTAATCTCAGGAGACAATGCAACGCATGAGCCCCCAACATTCCACAAAGAGTTACAACAGGCAGAGAAGATATCAGTCAATTGTACACACACAAATAACAGACCCAGAGCTTGACCGGAAAGAGAGGTTGTGGTGTCAACTGGTGAATCAGAACCCCACCCTTTGGTGTCTAAGTGGAGCTGAACTATCTTTCAGAACATACTTGATTATATGACTAGATTACTAACTACCATTATTTGTTAATACATACAGTTTAACACATTCACTATTGATAAGTACATTACAGATAATGACATCACTTATAATATTGTGTCTACCTAAGCGAATCATCAATACATTCATTCGGTGGTTGTGTGAAATATAAAAATACTCCTACAGGTCCTGTGTCCCCGCTCCGCGTCAATGGCCCAGGAAACAGGACCCACGATGCATGACGCAGGTAGAATGGGTGTGTCTCTGGGTGTTTCCGACCCCCCGGTCATGAAGACGGGAGAGTGCGTCCGCCCTGACATTCTACGTCCCTGGTTGGTATGTCAGGGTGAACTGGAAGTGCTCAAAGAAGAGGGTCCATCTGGCCTTGCGGGAGTTGAGGTGCCACGCTGCCCTGATGTATTCCAAGTTCCGATGGTCTGTCAGGACTGTGAACGGCTCCCAGGCACCCTCAAGCCAGTGTCTCCACTCCTCCAGTGCCAACTTCACCACCAGTAGAGTCCCAAGTTTAAGTTTGGTCTGCAGATTATACCATTAGCAAAGAGTGTAACAGAAAAAGTACTACATTCTGTGTATTGTAAAGTGATAGTGATACATTTTTTATTTTTTTAAGGTGCTTTGTAGACAAACAGTTTATCATCCAGCCATATCCCTAAGTATTTGTATGCAGAGACTTGTTTGTTATGAGAGCCATGTGATTATTGTACCCATTAAAAATGTTATTAATTATTTCTTTCAGTTTAAGTTCCCTTGCAGTATCTTAAAATCTGTGTCCAGCGGTGATAATGTACATGACAGTGTCATCAGCATGTAGTTGTTTCATCAGTTTTCCGTGCCAAGGCCTAAGCATGATTCTTTTCTAGGAAGAGGCTTTTCAAATGAGAGAACCAAGGATTCGTTCATTTTTAGGGGAAGTGTTTAACAGCCATGGAGATAAAATTGAGAATGAGAATGCTAACCCTGGTCTCTTATGCAATTTGTGGATAATAGCTCTGAGTGTCATGGATCAAGTCTTGCTCTGAGAATTTTGTTTTTGTTTATTTTTTATATTATACAGGTTATACAGGTTTTTTGTTCAGTGTTTCTGAGACTTTCAATAGGGCAGTGGTCATTGATGTAATTTGCAAGTAATCCAATATCTTTATATTTGTTAGAATAATGTGTATTAACAGATTTTTCTGGATTGTTTGGATTTGGATAGGTAGGTGTTGTTATTATTTGAGTTAGATTTAGCTTGTTACAGATGTCTTTTAGTTTAAGCAATGCTGGTGTCAGCCAGTCCAGATCAATAATTCAGAGTTAATTAGACATAATTAGACATTAGCTCAAACTATTTACATAGAGCAGATACCAGAACTGAGGGCGGGCAATAATCTCCCACAAGCGTTAATAGTGCATTATGAACAGGGGCCACATTCAGGACTAAGCATTCATACTGTTTCGGGACTTAGGTTGAGATAGACACAGTGACATCTAGGTTTCATTTAACATATATGGCAATGACTCCTTCTCTACCCACTTTGCTCTAAAGATATTGTACCCTTTTAACAGAACATCTGAGTCTGGAAAAGAGCCAGGATTCAGATATAAGCAAGACCAGTATTTCAATAAAATCTATATTTTGGACCAGGCATTCCAATGAATAATTCCAAGGCCATTGTTTTGATAGATGCTTCTTTGTGTAGCTACTGACAGGCCTGAGATTGACGGAAAACATATTACTTCTAACAATACCCCTCTGTCTGTGTGAGGAGGTGGCAACACTGTACCTTGGCAATAGTGAATCCAGTGCCTGTAGAGCTATTTAAGACAAAAAGAACAGCCTGATGGGGCAGCCCGATTCCTAAAATCTACCCCCATGGCTGCATATTGTCAGTTCCTAATCGCTGTACATGAGGCTAAAGTGAGAGCCAGGTTTGAGGAGAAAATGCTTGTGTCATATCTATTCAGATGTAATTCATCCTGTAAAAAATATTTTGGTTGATGTAGGAAATTGTCTGCATTTTGTATACATAATGAAAAACAATAAACCTTAAACCAGGCATGCAGCTGGAGCATATGACTGAAATCATTACCTGAGAGCATGGAGTCTGGAGTGGATGCAATGTTTACCAGCCTGAAGTAGTGTGAATCAGTGATGTAGGGTCACTTGACCCTACATGGACAGTGATGGCTGTGGCAGACGGGTGTTTGTGTACAGCTCCGTATAGTGGCAAGGGCTCTTCCAGTAGGTTTGAAGTGTCTCACTCCAGTGACTCCACCAGCTGCAGGCTTTTGAGGTGATAAGCCAGGGAAAGGTAGCTTCATTCAGCCACTCTGCCTTCTAATTCAGTTATTTTCTGGGTCAGATGCTGGCAGCTAGCGCAACCAAGGATTCCAGTCATCCTCTCCGAATCATTAGCTAGCAACGCTAAAAAGCTTTGGAGTAGTGTGCAGGTAGGCCCTGGGGAACATGATGTCAAATTAATGGCTTCAGTGCCTTTGTCATCCAGGAACTGCCAACACACGTGGACAGAATGATGCTGGGCATTTGCCTGCACCCGGTGGAACCCAGGGCCCACTGCACCAGCATAAGGTCTGATGATGAGTCTGAGGATTTCATCTTGGTACCTAACAGCCTTCAAGGTACCAGTGGCAAGCACTTAGAGGTCTGTGCGAGCCTTTAATAATATGCCTCCCCAGACCATCCTTGACCCACCTCCAAATCGCCATGCTGGATGATGATGCATGCAAGAAAACGTTCACCATGGCATCTTTTCTGACCCTCACATGTGTTCAGTGGGAACCTGCTCTCATCTGTGAAGAGAACGGGGTGCCAATAGTCTGGCTAATGCCAATCGAGCTGCAAGGTGCTGGGCTGTGAGCAAAGGTCCCACTAGAGGACATCAGGCCACCATGCCACCCTCATGGAGTCTTTTTCTGACCATTTGGTCAGAAAAATGCACAGCAGTAGCCTATTAGAATACATTTTGTAGGGCTCTGGCAGTGCTCATCTTCTCCCATCTCGCACAAAGGAGCAGATACCGGTCTTGCTGCTGATTTGATGCCCCTTCTACGCCCTTCTTCTTCATCACTATGCCCTTCTTCTACTTCTTTTCCACCAAAACAGGTGACATTGTTTCACTGTCGCTTATGCGATTTATATCACTTAAGTTTAATTGACTTGGTGTTATACTGTTAATTACGTGCCCCCATATTTTTTTGAGCAGTGTAAAAGAAGGTGCTAGTTACCTCGATACCTCTGATTAGTGGACAAGCAAGAGTGCTAAGCTAGCAGGCCCCATCTAGCTGATGCAAGGTAGAACACTAAGACGCTTTTGTATTTGCGAAGTTACTGCATAGCTAGCAGAGTCAAGCCAGTTTGGTACATACAAAAGAACTGTGGGGAAGGCATCTTTTCAAAATAAGTAAAATGTTAAAAATATTATTAAAACGAATATAAAACAAGGTAAGATTATAAGTAAATAATAAAAGGCTTTGCGAAAGGCAGCTAGCAGAAGAGCTTATGTGTAATGCTATTGACAGGAATGAAAGCCGGAAGCAACGATCAACAACTCAAGCAAGAACATAGATTTTCTTCAGGTAACTTTGTTTACATCAGTATTATTTCATTTTTATCATCTAGTTTCCCCACAAAGACCAGAGAACCTGACATGCAGTACTAAGGACCTGAGAACTATTACCTGCACCTGGATGCCTGGTAGACCTGCCAACTTGTTTAAACCCTACAGACGTACACACACACTCTACATAGAGTAAGTCCACACATATATCTGTTTTAGCCATACCCACGGGGCATACTACACACTAACTTTCAGTGTTTATAACAAATTGGTGAAAAAGGAGAAGCATGATGATATCACTCTGTCAGCTACAATTAACCTCTGTTGTGTTTGTACAGGAACTCGAGTCAGCATCCTATTGAATGTGGTGAGTCATCCTGCAGTTTACAGGCTGTCCCAGGCTTAGAGCGGTATCTGGTATCAGTGGTGGTCAGAAATCATCTAGGAGAGGAAAGACAGAGCTATAGCTTCAACATATCTGACAGAGGTGAGGACACAGATATCTCACTGTTCTTATTTGACCACGATGCCTTTGTCTAACAACACTGTGTTTGATTGACATCGAACAGAAGTGACATTATCATACAATCAATGATGGGGGGAAAAAATGCTTGCGGATTAACACCAACATTAAATACAACAACTATAAGCTGGCTTGCACAATTAGGGTTTCTAATAATAATTGCTAATCTGCATTTTTTTATTTAAAATGAATCAGAGTTGTGTTGCACCACTTAGTTTTAAACCTGGATCAGCAAATCCATGATTAATGGGGTTAAACTACAATTAGTAACCAATACATTAGCCCAACAGACACGTTGTAAGGCAAGAAAGTTGCTTTACCTTGAAATGACAAAAGACAACTAGCATAGGTGCAGTTATCTTTCATGAAATGTGTCCTGGTTCATGTTTATCTTTCTTAAATCTGTTATTTCTAAAATAGACCACACAACTTGTTTATAAAATAATGTGAACTATTATTTGTTTGTAAACTTATCATGGCTAGTCAAAAAGTTAAAACTTCTCCTTTTGTATCGTACTGGAGGATAAAAAGACACGATTGTCAAAAAGAAAGAGACAAGCTGGATATTTCTGTGCGAGCAATTTAATGGATCAACCAGGACTAAAAAGAAAAGAGAGACAAAACTAATTAAGTTTTGCTGGAAAAACCTGAAGGCGAAGGCAAAAAACGATGCGAGAGAAAGGGGATAACAGCTATTTCAGACCGGAGGTGGGCCATCGTCCAAAGAAATGGATCCTCTCTTTGTGAAGATAAAGGAATTGATTCTGCAGCAGATTGCCCGACTACTTCACCCTAATTCAACCAACAGGTATTCTGTAAGGCGATTACTATACTATAGAGCAGTGTTTCTTGAGTATTCTTAAAGGTTTGTTAGGGCACTGAAAGATCTAAAACATGCAGGGCGGGGGGGGGGGGGGGGCAGGGTTGAGAATCACTGGAACATTATTTATTTATTTGATTCTGATTTCCTTGCCCGAGGGGAATAAAGCAAAGCAAAAGCCCAAAAACTGACATGAATCAGGCCCATATTCCTGTATTGAGGCTAGAGGGAGAGAGAGAAATGTACCACAGATTGAGGACCTAAAATTACAATTATATAATTAAAGAACAATTACTAATAGATTGAGAATCAATGTCACCTACAGTGGGGAGGACAAGTATTTGATACACTGACGATTTTGCAGGTTTTCCTACTTACAAAGCATGTAGAGGTCTGTAATTTTTATCATAGGTAAACTTCAACTGTAAGGGGCGGAATCTAAAAATCCAGAAAATCACATTGTATGATTTTTAAGTAATCTATTTGCATTTCATTGCATGACATAAGTATTTGATACATCCGAAAAGCAGAACTTAATATTTGGTACAGAAACCTTTGTTTGCAATTACAGAGATCATGCGTTTCCTGTAGTTCTTGACCAGGTTTGCACATACTGCAGCAGGGATATTGGCCCACTCCTCCATACAGACCTTCTCCAGATCCTTCAGGTTTCGGGGCTGTCACTGGGCAATACGGACATTCAGCTCCCTCCAAAGATTTTCTATTGGGTTCAGGTCTGGAGACTGGCTAGGCCACTCCTTGAGATGCTTCTTACGGAGCCACTCCTTAGTTGCCATGGCTATGTGTTTCAATGCTCTTGTTGAGGGAAGGAGGTTGTTGGCCAAGATCTCGCAATACATGGCCCCATCCATCCTCCCCACAATGCGCTGCAGTCGTCCTGTTTTCACCTCCATGCATCACGGTTGGGATGGTGTTCTTGGGGTTGTACTCATCCTTCTTCCTCTAAGCACGGCAAGTGGAGTTTAGACCAAAAAGCTCTATTTTTGTCTCATCAGACCACATGACCTTCTCCCATTCCTCCTGTGGATCATCCAGATGGTCATTGACAAACTTCAGACGGGCCTGGACATGTGCTGGCTTGAGCAGGGGGACCTTGCGTGCGCTGCAGGATTTTAATGCATGACGGCGTATTGTGTTACTAATGGTTTTCTTTGAGACTGTGGTCCCAGCTCTCTTCAGGTCATTGACCAGGTCCTGCCGTGTAGTTCTGGGCTGATCCCTCACCCTCATGATCATTGATGCCCCATGAGGTGAGAACTTGCATAGAGACCCAGACCGAGTGTCATTGACCGTCATCTTGAACTTCTTCCATTTTCTAATAATTGCGCCAACAGTTGTTGCCTTCTCACCCAGCTGCTTGCCTATTGTCCTGTAGCCCATCCCAACCTTGTGCAGGTCTAAAATGTCATCCCTGATGTCCTTACACAGCTCTCTGGTCTTGGCCATTGTGGAGAGGTTGGAGTCTGTTTGATTGAGTGTGTGGACAGGTGTCTTTTCTACAGGTAATAAGTTCAAACAGGTGCAGTTAATACAGGTAATGAGTGGAGAACTGGAGGGCTTCTTAAAGACAAACTAACAGGTCTGTGAGAGCCGGAATTCTTACTGGTTGGTAGGTGATCAAATACTTATGTCATGCAATAAAATGCTAATTAATTACTTAAAAATCATACAATGGCTTTGCAGTTGGTGGTCACAAAAATTGCTTTCTCCTTATCCTTCCTTACTGAATCTTCTCTAGTTTTGCGTTTTGATAGTGTCCTTGTCACTACTGGTAGCATGCAGCCCATTCAGGTTGCACAGGTAGTCCAGCTCCTCCAGGATGGTACATCTATACAGTGGGGCGAAAAAGTATTTAGTCAGCCACCAATTGTGCAAGTTCGCCCACTGAAAAAGATGAGAAAGGCCTGTAATTTTCATCACAGGTACACTTCAACTATGACAGACAAAATTAGAAAAAACATCCAGAAAATCATATTGTAGGATTTTTAATGAATTTATTTGCATGGAAAATAAGTATTTGGTCACCTACAAACATGCAAGATTTCTGGCTCTCACAGACCTTTAACTTCTCCTTTAAGAGGCTCCTATGTCCTCCACTCGTTACCTGTATTAATGGCACCTGTTTGAACTTGTTATCAGTATAAAAGACACCTGTCCACAACCTCAAACAGTCCCACTCCAAACTCCACTATGGCCAAGACCAAAGGGCTGTCAAAGGACGCCAGAAACAAAACTGTATACCTGCACCAGGCTGGGAAGACTGAATCTGCAATAGGTAAGCAGCTTGGTGTGAACTGTGTGTGCAATTTTTAGGAAATGAAAGACATACAAGACCACTGATAATCTCCCTCGATCTGGGGCTTCACGCAAGATCTCACCCCGTGGGGTCAAAATAATCACAAGAACGGTGAGCAAAAATCGCAGAACCACACGGGGGGACCTAGTGAATGACCTGCAGAGAGCTGGGACCAAAGTAACAAAGCTTACAATCAGTAACACACTACGCCACGAGGGACTCAAATCCTGCAGTGCCAGACGTGTCCACCTGCTGAAGCCAGTACATGTCCAGGCCCGTTTGAAGTTCGCTTGAGAGCATTTGGATGATTTAGAAGAAAATTGGGAGAATGTCATATGGTCAGATGAAACCAAAATATAACTTTTTGGTAAAAACTCAACTCGTCGTGTTTGGAGGACAAAGAATGCTGAGTTGCATCCAAAGAACCCCATACCTACTGTGAAGCATGGGGGTGGAAACATCATGCTTTGGGGCTGTTTTTCTGCAAAGGGACCAGGACGACTGATCCGTGTAAAGGACAGAATGAAGTGAAAATCTCCTTCCATCAGCTAGTGCATTGAAGATGAAACGTGGCTGGGTCTTTCAGCAAGACAATGATCCCAAACACACCGCCCGGGCAACGAAGGAGCATGGGCATGCTTACAAAGCATTTCAGGGTCCTGGAGTGGCCTAGCCAGTCTCCAGATCTCAACCCCGTAGAAAATCTTTGGAGGGAGTTGAAAGTCCGTGTTGCCCAGCAACAGCCCCAAAACATCATTGTTCTAAAGGAGATCTGCATGGAGGAATGGGCCAAATTACCGGCAGCAGTGTGTGACAACCTTGTGAAGACTTACAGAAAACGTTTGACCTCTGTCATTGCTAACAAAACGTATACAACAAAGTATTGAGATAAACTTTTGTTATTGACCAAATACGTATTTTCTACCATAATTTGCAATTAAATTAAATCCTCCTTCTCATTTTGTCTGTCATAGTTGAAATGTACATATGATAAAAATTACAAGCCTCTCTCATCTTTTTCAGTGGGAGAACTTGCACAATTGGTGGCTGACTAAATACTTTTTTGCCCCACTGTATGTGTTGTCAATAGAACATTTGCTGTGTCTACCAGTACAGTCTCAAAAGCATGGAGGAGGTACCAGAAGACAGGCCGTTACACGAGGAGAACTGGACAGGGCCATAGACGTTTGTGGATGATAAAGGAATTGATGCCATTAACTAGCCCTTGCGTTCCCCAGACCTGATTCCAATGGGAACCTCTGGGACATATGCTGCCAAGTAGCACCACATACTGTCCAGAAGCTCACTGATGCCCTGATTCAGGTCTGAGATCCCCCAGAACAGCTTCGGCCATCTCATGAGCATGCCCAGATGTTATCATGAGTGCATACAGGCATTCATTGCATACAGGTTAAGTCATTTTATTCTCAACGAATTACACAATGTAAAGTGACGATTTTGATCTTTAATATTTCCTTCGTCAAGATCCAATGTGGGATTTAAGTTTTCCTTGGGGACTATATATCTATTAATATGTATTCATATTGATTCATTAATTTGAATTCATGTAGGCCAAAAGCATTTATGAAAGCAATTTTCCAAGCAATAGTGTCCTCCATTCTTGTCCCCCTCTTCTGTTCTCGTGCATCCAGTTACAACGTGTGTAGTGTTGAAAATATCAACCGATAGCAGTCTCAAATACTGTATATATTTTATCAAAATACCAAGTACAGACTTGGCCCCAATCCTGCTGACCGTTGACTTGTTGAGTCCATCTATTATTTGGAATCATTAACTTGCGTAAAACTGCCGGGCGGGCCACCAGAAGCTGAAACATTGGAGGGGCAACTGCATTCCTACCACTCCCATGCTGAATGACTGGTCCAACTTTTTGGTTTAGATGAGCAACCAAGTCCTTAAAGAAGCGTTGTCTTTTTAAAATATCTTCATTATCATAAAACTCAAAAGGGTTTAACCTGTCTCTTATATTTCTAACAGGAACTCTGTTGTAAATTTGCTCGCTCCACCACAAATATGCTGCCATCTTTGTCAAGTTTAACCACCTCAAGTAGCTGTTTAGAATTAATCTGTTATTGAGGTTTAAATTCCAATAAAGATTTAACAATGTAAAGTTATTCTAGATTTAAAGTCATAATTTTTTTTTTAGGTTTAGAGGAAGGATAACATCTAACTAGGATCAATTTAAATCTACAGCCATGGCCAAAAGTTTGAAGTATTGGTTTACCCAAAGTTTGCTATGTAACCATGGTTAACAGAGGGAGAACAATGATTTAAAGCCCCACCCTCCTTTGAAAGCAATGGTAATGGTTAGGGGCCCGGAAGGGGCGAGCAAGGATTAGTGGAGCTTGGATGTAGCGAGTGGAAAAAATGAAATAGGAGATAAATGTAAGCTACGATGAAAATGAGCGGTGAAGAATGCCCGGATGTGACGAGCGGAGAAAAAAGGTTTTGGTAAGAGAAAATACGTTGTCAAAGGCAGGAGACAAAAAACGTGGCGTGTAGCATCATACGTTGTTTGTACTGGCAGTGTGGTGGTGGCACTCAGGAGCTGATGAGAGTGATAGGGAACAGGTGTGCGTGGTTGGTGACTAGTGCATGTAACTGCGACCCAAAGCCGCTAGAGGGGGCGCTAGGACCAGAGCTGAGCTGAGTCAGGGCGGAACCCTGACATCTTCATGACATTCTGGAGTATATGCAAATTGCCATAAAAAAACTGAGGCAGCAGACTTTGTGAAAATTCATATTTGTGTCATTCTCAAAACGTTTCGCCACAGCTGTAGGTTTTACATTTGGTGCAACAAGATTTATAGATAAAACTTGATTTAACCATGTTTAAAAGTGAATCTATGTTGGTGCAAGCCACACCTATGTCATAACATTTACTTCAACAGTACTGTCTAGATCAGTAGATCAAAAGGTTTTGCTGTGCTCTGCAGTGTTCCCGGTTCCAGAGGAAGTGAGAATGAGTCCAGGGGTGGACAAAGTAAATGTGTCATGGGTTTTGAGGGGAAACCTGTCTGGGTTGAGTATCTTCTGCCAGGTCACAGCAGACCCAGTAATGCCTAGGGGACAGGCCTACCAGGCTAATACAGCTGACCCACATAGAGCAGTATTGGTAAGAAGAAGAATTTTGGAAATATACTTTTTCCCCAGTGTTAAATGCTTTGGTATGTTATCAATCTATTGCAATTCTGTCATCTACTGTGACTTTGTTAGCATCAAATATGCCATGGAGGTGAGAACAACCACTACAATGTCAGCCTGGACAGGCTTTTGCCAAACACCCGCTATGCCACCCGGGTATGCTGTGCTAGGAAAGAGAACCGAGAGGGAAAGTGGACGCAACCCATGACTTTTACTACATGTGAGTCTTGTCATAGTTGTGCGGTCAAGCTGGGTCACTGGTGGGTTTCTTATCACTTTTCCTGCTCCTCTATGCAGATCCCCTGGTGATGCTGGATGTATGGAGAAAGGTCGTAGAGCTTTCCCATGACCGCCGCAAAGTCACTCTGCTCTGGACCTCGGTGAGGCCTTAATCCTGGAAAAGATTATGGAGAGAAGACAACGAGAGAATGCCAATTCAGACTATTACTTTTCTGAGTGTTAAACCTAGTTTGAACATTTGCTAATCAAATCTATGTTGGCATTTGTAAATGTTTTGGTCAAGCCAATGGAAAACTCTTGTTTCTCCTCAGAAAATCAGTGGCTCTGCATCTATTGTAAGAATCCAGTACTACCAAGTACGCTGGAGCCAAAATGGGGTCCAGTGGATCCAACAGAGGGTCAGGCAGCAGACACAGACAGAGATAGCCATTGGCCCAGGGCAGTGTGACATTGTCATCCAGGCTGTTATTGGCACTGGCTCCTCCCTTCCTGCCCACATCACCATACCTCCAGTAGAGAGAGGTGGTCAAATAAGAGCAGGTCAGTTATCGAGTCTTATTTAAAACAAATTTTAACATTTCAATTAATTTAAATGTGTACAGTAACGTTTTAATCAATTTAACGTTTTGATCTATGAATAAGTTCAACGTTTTATTTGTCATTACACAGTTGTTATTGGCAATGAAATGCTTGGATATTAAAAATTCTTCAACAGTGTAGACAAAAATAGAATATTAAAATGTAGTGTATAAAAAATACAGCATGCAGACAGCTGTAGTGATACTTAAGGCATCTTAATGTTTTGTTTGTTTAAAACTGGTTGCTCCGGTTGCTCTGCTTCGGCCCTAAAGCCGTCATGTGAGATTCAGTTCTCCAGATTCTCTTTAATCCAGGTTCTCATCGGATCGTCATGCCCACGGAAAAAACAGCTGATGGGGGGTTTCACCTCTTATGGGAAGAGCAAGAGGAGGTCACTTGTGGGTACACTGTGGAGTGGTGTACACTGGGAAGCGAAGTTCCTTGCAATTTGCAATGGAGAAGGGTGCCAGTGGGAAAGACATGGGTGTCCTTGGGAGCAGGTATTGCAATATGTTTAATTGTCACACACCACCATTACCCATGGTTGGAACAGTTTAAATTAAGATGCTGTGTAGTGAAAATGTAATTACTGTAAACAATGACACACAAGGATTTAAGCAAGAAATCTGTTTCAAAGTATTTCTCTATTTTTGCAGGGGATTTTAAACCAGGGCTCAGATACACCTTTGATATATATGGCTGCACTGATGAAGGAGACAAGCTACTGGCGATCCGCACCGGCTATTCTCAGGAACTCAGTGAGTGGATTATGCTGGGACTGTAGTGTGAAAAGTAATCGTTGGGATGTAAATGCTGCAGGGAATGTCTCTCTCCCCGATTTAACCACTCCTATTGTCTTCCTTCCTCTCTCCACCTACAGGACCTGCCCAGTCTCCCAAGCTGGTAGAGCCCATTATAATGTCTTTTACTTCTGTGACACTGGATTGGGATTATGATGAAAACAATCCCTCTAACCCAGGGTTCATCACTGGTTACTTGGTTACAGTGCACAAGGCATCATCAACAGGTCATGCACATAGTGGGTATTCTCAAGTGTCTATTTTCATAAAAATATCCAATTAGATCTATATTTATTTCATTTAAGCAAGCAAGGCATTAAGAACATGTTTAAGAAAAATTAACAATTACATACAGTAAAATATCCTAAAAAGAAAGATGAGGATTTTGTAGTTAATAAGACACCAGAAAAAGGGTATGCTGTCTTTTGACTTTTGGTTTTATAATTTCTTTACTCAATATGCTAGCATCAAAACGGCCTCAGCTTTTAACGTTAGACGAGGCTGTTTCAGTGTTGCTTAGTGGTGAAAAGTCTTTGCTCTTTGAAAGTGATAACGATGTCAAGGTGAGTATCAAAATAAACTCTGTATATATGTGTGGTGTTGTACATATGCTGTGAAATGTTAGTAATATCTTTTAGATAGCAATAACATACCTGTCACGATATCTTGATAGGCGAGCTCATCAGCTCAGTCTGGAGAAGGCACACATCAAACTTGAAACAGCAGTTTGCTCAGGAAGATTGGGCCAAACAGCTTAACAGGTGCAGCAGTCTCATTAGGAGCTAGACAAAATGTTTGATTGCAATGATTCCCTTGCAAGGTTGAGCAACAATCTATTAGGTTAAGGGTCCTATAAAAACTTTTCCATGACATTTTAATTTGTTTTAGTATTTACACTATCATGTTGAATAGAATAGCAAAAGCAAAAGCAAAGTCTGATATCTAGTAAACACAAAATAAACAATTGGTTGATGCCAATTACTTTTGTCAGTTTCAAGTTGTTTCCGAGAACATTGTGTATTTTTAGTTTTTTGTGGTGGACTACCAAAAAAAACATCTGTATGTAATAGATTTAACTTTAATAAGATCTGTGATATACGTTGAAAGATTCAACAGAAGTGCCTTGTAAATGTACAAAAAGGACTGCATCTCTCGTCTGCATCCTATAACATTCACCACATATGAATCTAAGGGCACAGTGACAGTTAGCATCTAGTGGTTTAGGAGAAGCAAGTGCTGCATACATATAAATGACATCCCCATAGTACAAAAAGGATATAATTGTGGTCATGTCCTTTGCTTGTCTATTATCATGATTGCATTTTTTTTTATTCAGACCTATAAAATCTAGAGAATATTGTATCATGTACTTTTGTTTTCTTAGTAATTAGCGCAAACAAAAAATCTGAGAGGGCTTTCTGTAGTGCAAATTCAAGTCAGATTCAAAGTAAATTGGCATTGGCTTGATTCATAAAAGGCCAGGTGAAATACAGTATTGTATCGTCAGCAAACAAAGGAATCTTTTAATGTTTTATGGCTCTCTGAGGTAGTCAAAGATTGTAAAACTTTCCTTGTAATCATCCACCCAGGAAGTCAATATTCTCATGCGTTCATGTTGACAGTTAAAAATAAACTGCTCAAACAAATTAAGGGAAAACTTAATCATTACAGTATAGCAACAAGTCAATTCAGGGAAATCAATCTATCCAGTTAGGAAGGATAAGTGATTGTGTGAATCAATGTTACCTGTTTTGGTGCAAATTATATTGACAAGAGGTGTACTGCAACAGCAAGAAAAGCACAAAAAGGGATTGGTTTTGGAGGTGGTGACCACATACAATTGCTCTCTCCTTATCCTTCTTGTCTGATTCGTCTATAGTTTTTGCATTTTGCAAGTAGTGTCCTTGTCACTACTGCTAGCATCAGGCGGTACCCGCAGGAGAACTGGACAGGGACGTAGTAGGGCATCAAACCAGCAGCTGGTCCGGAATCTGTGCAAGAAGGAACAGGAGTAGCATTGCCAGGGCCCAACAAAATGATCTCCTGTGGGCTACTGGTGTGCATGTTTCTGACCAAATTCTCAGAAACAGACATCCCCTGGTGGGACCTGTGCTCACAGCCCAGTACTATGCAGCTTGATTGGCATTCACAAGAGAACACATTAATTGGCAGGTACACCATTGGCACCCAGTTCTCTTACCAGATGAGCACATGTGACGTGGAACAGTCTTGGAGACACTGTGGTGAACGTTATGCTGCCTGCATCAACATCCAGCATGACTGGTTTGGTGGTGGGTCAGTGACTGGTTTGGTGGTGGGTCAGACTGTCCAAGAGCTCACTGATGCCCTGATCCATGTCAGGGAATCTCCCAGGAACACCATCCACTGTCTCATCAGCCAATCTTTAATTGCTTTTGTTAATAAAAATCCAATGAGCGATTAAGGTATTCCCAGAATATTTTTAGCAGTGTAGTTTTGCTGGCACCCAAGCTATCTGAGAAAGTTGCTAGAGAACTGTTGATGCTGGTGATGCTAGTCAACATGTATCAACCATGGGGCAACCCAGTCAGTCGTCAGATGTTAGCAGACTCAAGGCTTGAACATAGATTGATTGATCGTAATGTGACAAAAGAGTGCCAAACACCACTGTGTCACCTGGGAGGCCAACCATCAATAGATTTTTTTCCCCCACTCAATCAATTCTTGATTATGGCTTTGCCTTGATGCAACTCCCAGCTAAGTAGCAAGGCCTTAATCAAGAGAGTAGAAGATCGGGATATTTGTCTTCCAATACACATGACAATATTTTCCTCTAACACTATTTCTTGTACCTAGGACTATTTAACAAGACGGTGGCAGACCCTCACAACAAATCCCTTAGCATAGTTGGACTGCAGGATAACCAGGTATACATATTCCATCTGAGTGCACTCACTAAGGTTGGACCAGGCCCACAAACTACCGTAACCGTCAGGACCCAGGAAATCCTTAAGTCCAACATCACCGGGGGGACGTTAGGTAGGGTGAAACTTCGTCAGTTTTAAAATTACACAAATGAGCAGATGTGCTCTCTTGATTATGCAGTTTCAACCTGTATTTTAGTCCAAGTCATTCTAAATCCAGTAGAACTAACCTGGTGTTACAGTATTTTCTGCTGTATCTTCTGACAGACTCAACACTCCTGGCAACTCCGCTGTTTGTACTGCTGGGGCTCTTCATACTCCTGTGGCCATTCTGTAAAATGTGAGATGCCTAATAATTCAACATTATTATTGTTTTATTATTTTAAATATAAACACAATCCTGTTCTCAGCAACAACCTGGGAGCAATTACGGTTAACTGCCTTCCTCAGGGACATGAGTTTGTTCTAACGGCTTTTGGACAATTGCATGATAGTCCAAAATATGATTATACAATATTTGTTTGTCAAGATTATTATTGGTCCTGTCTAATCACCTGTTAATATCCTCCAGGCTAAAACAACGTCTTGTGGAGGTGTTTGGGTACCCGGCAGGGATGAACATCAAAGCCATTGAACTGGACCAGCGCCTGGTTGAGGTACAGGCTTTTCTACAGCTTGTGTCTCTGAGGCGTTTTCCTCTTATTTAGATTTACCTGAAGCAAACAACAATGAACCACAATGTTAGGACTATTAAAACTACTCTGATTGTTTCCCTCCTTTCTGCAGACCAGTGAGAGGATGTGGTGTCTCAGGGAGGAGGACTGTGTCTGTAGCACCATTGAAATCATAAATGTCAGTCAAACCATGACAGAGAGGACGCCTCTCATTCACCCCAAACTCCCCCACATTTACTCCTCCACGACCACAACTCCCTCCTCATCGCCATGCCCTTTGCACCACTCCGCTTCATTGCCCTCCCTCTCACCTTCCAGCCCATCTACTTCTTCTCAACACCGGCACCCAAAAGGCTACCTTCCACAGACACCCACCGGAGTCTGGGATGGCTCAAGCCAGACAAGAGTCACCAATAGGAATTATTTTGCCACTGGGGGAGTGGAGCAGCCAGTTGAGCTACAAACATTTGGAGTCACAGACTGCAATGGCATCTGTGTCACCAATCAATCTCTCCAATCAGATCACGTGCAAGACTTCTGAGGAGCTGCAGTTTAAAACAGGGTTTGATTAATAAATACGCAGCCACTAAGTCAGCAGTTAAGTAGTTAGTCTGATTCTGAAAGGTAAGGTCAAGATGTTTGGCATTTCCCATGAGAGATTATATGTAAGGTAAAACATGAAATATGTATTTTTTAATCGAACAAACGTAGTAAGTAAGTGTAAAATGAATGTGCAGGGATACTGGAGGATTACTGAGTTGGATATGCTCTGCTTGAATAAACCACCTGTGTAATCAATTTCCTTGTGCCTGGAGGTACTGTCTGTGCGAGCCACAGCCTAGGGAGAGGTTCAGAGACCTCTGCTGCCTGCAGCTGTGATGGCTCATTGAAAGATAAGGGAGTGCACAAATAAGTCTTGGGGACATCTCTTTCAGTAGCAGAATTTGCTGGTTTCATTGTATGTAAAGGAGCTGATTTAGACCGGTCAGATCAGACACACCTGTAGTCAGTGAAGAATGGTTCGGGGAGAGTGCTTGGATTTTGTTTGTTTCATTATGAAAAGATTGATAAACTATTTTGTTGCCATGCCTTGCTGTAAACTTTGTGTATAATATCTGCTGTATCCCCATGCAAGCTTAAAATGAAATATATGTAGTTTATGTTGGTTTCCTGAGTCATGTATTATCCTTTGTAAACTCACTGATGAACCTAGAGTTAGAGGA
>JACXGK010006043.1:0-15776 GCA_016801125.1 Novumbra hubbsi
GAGGGAAATGACCACACAGGCGCTACAGCGAGGGAAATGACCACACAGGCGCTACAGCGAGGGAAATGACCACACAGGCGCTACAGCGAGGCACACTGGACGCAAGTCAGTCAATCCTTTTAAAAGTAAACGCGCCTATGGAGGAGACCAAGCAGAGACACTGACCGGGCCTCCCGCTGCTCCTCCCAGCCCCGTCACAATGCTCCTGGTCTCCATGGAGCTCAGACCGTCACAGGACAACAGGGAGGAGGAGGCGTTCCCATCTGTCCACACCGGCCAGGTTGTTGGAAAAAGGTGTGTCCATTGTTTGTCATTGTCTGAAGAGAGGTTTATGGGCAAAACATGGATGTTAGCAACAAACAAACAACCGCGAATACACGCCGTTCCTATTTTCCAGTGGTGGAGGAAGTGTCCCATATGTATGTTTGTGGGAAAAACCATGGAGGGCAGAACCAACTTGCTCAAGGGCATAACAGATTTTTAACCTTCCTGGCTCAGGATTCAAACCAGTGACATTTCAGTTACTGGATCAAACCACTACGCTATCTGATGCCACAACCCAAATATTAATCAAATGTGATGGCAGAATTGTTTTACATAGAAACATTTATTTTGTTTTACTGTGTGAATGGCACCCAGACATCACCTACCAGGAAGCATTTGTGTTCAGTGATTCCATCCAATCTGTGGCCATACAGACAATCAGGTTGTCTTGACGTGTGTGTGACATGATCCCATTTCCTGTCCTGCTAGGTATTCCAAATGTAACCAGGCCTTTTGGCTGTCAAGTAAAACCGGCCCAGTAAAAATTATATTTGTTTATTTAAGAATGTAATAAAACTACTTAAGTAGCTCAAAGCATTTCCTGTACATTATGTTGTTTGACCACATCGGCCTCCAACGGCCACTGATGACATGATCACAGGTGTTTATGATCACAGGTGTCTGGGACTTAGCCAACAGACGGGCAACGCCTCAAACCTGAAACCAGGGTGTCTGGACTTGGCCATCGTGGGGGTTCACTTTGATTCTGTGGAATGGTTTAGTAAGTCTCTAAAATGATGGTAATTCGGTAATACCACTATGGTCCGTAATGGTCCGTAATTCGGTAATACCACTAAGATCACTGGTCCGTGTGGCCTGTGGGAATTCTGGTTCTCTATTCTGGGCTGTTCAATGCAGCACCATATAGGTCCAAATGAATGTCCTATTTCTGACTTCCATTTTGCCCTGGGACGATTGTGTGCGTATTTCTCTACACCAGTGTGTTGTATGTTCTGCTGTGCGATATGGACACAAGCGTGATATATGTCCCCAAGGAAGCATTTACACTACATACAACAACATCCTAACGTGGAGGGACTCCTTCAATGCCTTTCAGGGCTGAGCCATTTGGCTAAACATTAACCAATGTCCTACTTCTGAGGGAGTATTTGGAACCATAAAGTCCAGGCATGTTCGAAAACATGACTTGATATGTAGTAGCACGGAGATTAATGAACTCAAACGATGTTTCAGGTTTGCTGCCGCTCCTTTAAATAACTGATCGTACATAACAAGCCCTCAGTCTGACAGAACCAGCAGCACATTTGCATTGCAGCCAGTAGAGTTGTGATTTGTTAAAACATTAAGTTGTGCCGACCTATTCAGGTGTATCTTCCTGGTTCTGTTTACCTGTGTCCAAGTGGGCGGGATCTATCATTTCGGCTGAATGTGTGTGTGTGACGGGGGAGGGACGAAGCTTTCACCTGTCCCCTTACACCTGGCTAACAGAGAGACAGAGAGGGAGGGAGGGAGGGAGAAATAGACTGAACAGGGGAGCAGAGAAGACAGAGGACATTCCTACTAAAGAGTGGAAGAAGGTTTCGCTGTAGTTGATACTGGATGATAAAAGCAATGATCTGACATGTTGAGGAATTGATGCGTTTGACCTACAGAGCAGGACTTCTCCCATAAACATTTGTGCTTTGGGAGGAAGGTCACATTCGACTGACTACACATACACAGGTGAGTATCACACACACACACACATACTCAGATGTACAGCACCACAGTAACAAAAAATGTTCACGGTACAAATTCAGCTGGTTTAAATATCTTTCTCTGCCAATGTCGAAAATGTTGTCTTCTGTTCTTGGCGCGTTAAACCTCCGACTTGTACTGAAGTTCTCGTGGCCCTGTGTGCGGTGTGTGGAGTATGTGTGTGTGGTGTGTGAAGAACGTGTACAGTGTGTGGAGTATGTGTGTGTGGTGTGGGCCATGGACCTTTGAACACTGGACTATTTGACAATATGCACGTCGAGTCAACAAAACTGTTAGCTCCCGTTGAACCAGACTGATTGCACAGTACCTGGTATGCGCAGGACTACATTTTTACACACATTTCGAATGACTCGCCACCGCCAACCACGCCTGCCATATGAAATCCTTGCCACAAACCGGCCACAACGAGTATTTAACGTGTGAATGCCCAGATAAGAGGCTCCAGGCTCTGGAGAGTGAGCAGTGTGACCTGGCCATCAGTGGCGGTGGCCAGTCTGGACACACAGCACCTGTGGAGAACAAACCTCTCATCTGGCTCCACCAAACCACTAAGAGGAATGAACTCACTTGAAATCCGGGACATGAGTGCCACCTGAAATTTCAAAGAAATTATGTTTATTTTTGTTTTAGCAAGACAAATTGTGTTATGTAGTTTGTTTGATTTATTTGCTGGGTGAGAAGGGAATGTACAGAGAAGGGACTGCCTTTGGCAACAAGATGACAGTGCCATATGGAAACTAGAGAATCAGTCATTGAATGTCTATGGCTGACTGACCATCTGGAATGGCGTGTCTCAGTCCTAGACTTTGGCACTTTCGAACAGACACAGCCAATGAAAGAAAATGACTGATTCGCTATAATTAAGATTTAGTGTTTCCTTATAGCCATGGGAGGCAACTCTGATGCTCCGATTAAGCATTTTAGTTTAGTTATAAGTTTCATCCTCACCTAATCCCAAACCGTTTTTAGACCTGTGTGGTGCAGAACAACAGAGTATTGCGGGTCGAAGCTGTACAAGATCATTTCTAACATATGTATTGGAGGTAGAAGCTGTACTGGATCATTTTACCAGTATTTTATCTTTGGGGTAGAAGCCATACAGGGTCCTATTTAACATTCTCATGTCTCGGGATAGGAGCAGTACATATTTAACAGTCTTTTCTTTGGGATGGAAGCTGTAAAATTCATGTTTAACAGTATTAAGGGGTAGAAGCTGTACAGGATCATGTTTAACAGTCTCATATATTTATGGGGTAGAAGCTTTACAGGATTCTGTTAGCCCCAGACATTATGCAGCATTACTGCTGGTGCTGTGGAACCAGGGAAACGTGCAGGAGAGGTTGGAGTCTGATTCTGCCGGGTACAGAGTTCCTAAAAAAACCAAGGAGCTCTGGGCCGTCTGCATGACCCTCAGTAGCACCTTGCATTTGCATGCCTTGCTTCTACCACACCAAGCCCCCGACGTGGTCACTTAAAAACAGTTGTATTTTTATTTGTTTCTAATTCTGTAATAGAACCCAATCTCATAGCAAGCTATCTGGCCAGGGTATTTTCTATTGTCATTATACAGTGAATGGATTACAATTATTTTTTATCCTTGAAGCAAAGGCTGTGTTTACCTAGCGAGGAAAACCAAGGCTTTACTTTTTTTCCCATGAATTGATTCAAGAACTGTTAGTTACGCAAAGCATGATTATCATTTCACGTCACTCATTGTGTGGTCGGCATTAACGGATATGTATTTTTTACAAACTTCACATTTCCGTTATTCAGCAGCTAGCATTAGCTTTATTAGCCTAATCGGTTGGAACTCGAATATGAATGATTTTATTTAGGATGCTTAAGACACAAGCGTATGCAAAAACTTAAGGAACACACCGTAGAAAGTGTGGTTTCGAATAAACTGGTAAAAATAGTGTGCCTTTATAAGGGTTCCTACCCCATGGCCTTGAGTCCCAGCCTACAGAGCCCCGTTCCACTTTATAAGCCTTAGAAAAGAAAATATTCTGATCTTAGTTTTTATGTGTTCAGTAGACTGGAGTGTTTAAAAGGAACTTAACATTTTTAAGACCACAGGAGCAATGGCTAATCCATTTGGATGTCCCATTGCAAAGTACGAAAGAGCACACAATGAAACTATCCAGCTACGTCAAGCTTTTTTTTGTTTAGCACAGTAGCGACATTAGCGCAGTAAGCTAGCTAACATTAGCTGGTTCACATTAAGAGAGAAGCAGATGAATAAAGAAACTGTCGTGTTGAACTGCCTCAAACTGATTTGCAGTATTTTAACAAGGCTGATTGTCAGAGATCTGGAAATGAAGAGCAAGTAGCCAAACAGCAAACACATCTAACCCAATAAGAAAACTTAAGTTACTGGATCAAATCCCAAGCCAGCAACGTGACAAATCTGTAATTGTGTCCAGTGCAAGGCAGAGAACCCTACATACTACCAGGTTGTCTACGTAAAAGTAAATATGTTCTTAATGAGTTAAACTGGGTAAAAAAAGTTAAGTTTGACCATCTTAGCTGTCTTTTTTATACTTTATCTGACGTGGATGAACAGTGGCCCAAAATGGCTTTCCCGTTTGAATGGTTCACCCTGGGTTTGGTTTTACACAGGAAGCCAGTTAAAATAACTCAAACATTAACATGTTGGCCAAGCATATCCGATGTCTTGCCATGAGATGAAAAAGAAAATCAGTCCCGGCTTCTGTTTGCTCATCTATAAACCCAAACCCCGCCCCCAGCTATCAGGCCAAAAGTCATCCACAGCCGAAGAGACCTAGAAAAGAACATTAGCATATTCTATGGAAATGTCCACACTGTTGCTAGGCAACGAGCTGGTAACAGCCCACTCCTTTCTTGCAGAGGGAGTGACACAAAGCAGTGGCTTTATCTTTATCTGGCTAGGGACAGATCTGTGTGTGTGTGTACTACATGTATTTGCTATAAGTACGTCCCTCTGTCCACATGTATGACTTTGAGGGTACATTGTCTGTGCAGTGTGTGTGTGTGTGTTGGCTGTGGGTTGTACAGCACAAACCCACAGCATACAGACAATACAACCTGCTCTGTGACACAATGAGCTACCAAACTCTCCCACGACATTCACGACTATGCCGGCCGGAGTTCATTTATGGACCCACAAAGACACGCCACAAAAGGGAAGGCTACAACAAAAACAACCCACAACAAATGACTCCTGAAATGCGGAGGTTCCACCCAGACGTTGGACTTGCATCTGAAACCTGCCATTGTCCTGTAACACTACACAGAAACCCGCACCAAGGCCAAGGGAACATTCAGCTGGAAAGTACGGTTTGTCGATGCACACAAAATGGCTGCCACAAAATGGACCAAACCCCCGAAACGCCTGCTTAAGCTCAGCCTATTCATGCCTTTTAGGACCCCCGCAAGCGGCAAGCCGATCAACTACAGCGTTCCCCCCTGGCAGCAGTGGCCACAGGAAGTGACACATTCAAAGAGCAGCCGCCTCAGCAACGGAGGTCGGGCTACACGCGGGCGCCGGCAGGGTTCGGCCGAAACCCGAGGTGCGACCGTGTGCCTGGAGCCGGGGCGTTTACCTCCGCCGACAGACACCAGGAGTAACCCGAACACTAGCGGAGCTCTGTCGTTGCCTCACCATATGGTGCCCATCATGTTACCCTGAAATATTCAGCAGGACTCGGTCCGATGCCCCCAGCCCCTGGACAGGTGCACCCGCCCAGGCTCCCGAGGTGGCTGGTGGTGGGGGTCGGGTTTCTCTACGATTTGGGATGATCGTAAGGGGCGGAGTCTTGGTGGCTATCGGGAAGGGATTATTTGTGACTCAACGTCACATCATCCTTCCCTCAGCGCTTCCTCCGGTATCGCCCTATCTGGACCCTCGTTCACCCCTTAACCGTTATCTCGCACCGCCCTTATTGTCTCTCAGCCCGCGAAATAAGTCCACACCTGACCCCTTGGCCCAAGTGAGACTGCCCTCTAGTGGTGAGAAGTGACCTCCATATAAACGCAGCATTGCAACATAAACTACGTTACAATGCTTCGGAGTTTGTTTTAGCATTTTCCAGTCCTGTGACTCTAAACGTAAAACTGCTGAAGAAAGCTACCAAGTCAGTCAATATTTAACCAATTATTACAATTCCTCCTCTCCCTGTTGCCTCTTTATCCCCACACATCCCCAGGGCCATTCATTCACAGCTCCTCTCCTCCTCTCCTCCACTCTCACTCCACCTGGCTCATGGCCGACCCATCGCCTGGATGGTGGAAGCTGACTTTCCTGCGGAAGAAGAAGTCGGAACCCAAGGTCCTGTACGAGATCCCAGCGGAGCACGGCAGCAACACGCCGGGTCACAGCGGAGCCCCCGGACCAGGAGGGGGCGCCACAGATGACAGCCAGTTCAACGCCCGCCTGGAGAGGATCGTGGACAAGACTGCCACCAAGGGACGCCACGTCAAGGTGTCCCACTCCGGGCGGTTTAAGGAGAAGAAGAAGGTCCGAGCTACGTTAGCGGAAAACCCGGATCTGTACCCTGGTCACGAGCCTAGCGATGAGAACATCCGGGCTGGGAAATAAAAGATTTCGACAGTTTGCATGACGAAAATGTCATGCAAGTGCAATAATGATTATGATACGCCATTCGGTAGGCCACCCAGATGCGATCTGTGGAGATCCGTGGACACACTTTGCACACACATAAATACAGAAGGGACCCCCAAACACAGAGGCCTTACCAAGCTCTTTCTCTCAAACACAGGTGACTTTCCAAGCACTTTCTCTCAAACACAGATGACTTCCCAAACTCTCACTCTCTCTCTCAAACACAGATGACTTCCCAAGCTCTCACTCTCTTTCTCAAACACAGATGACTTCCCAAGCTCTCACTCTCTTTCTCAAACCCAGATGACTTCCCAAGATCTCACTCTGCCTTAAACACAGATGACTTCCCAAGCTCTCACTCTCTCTTAAACACAGATGACTTCCCAAGCTCTAACTCTCTCTCTCAAACACAGATGACTTCCCAAGCTCTCATTCTCAAACACAGATGACTTCCCAAGCTCTCACTTTCTCTCTCAAACACAGATGAGTTCCCAAGCTCTCACTCTCTTTCTCAAACACAGTTGACTTCCCAAGCTCT
This sequence comes from Novumbra hubbsi, assembly GCA_016801125.1. NCBI lineage: Eukaryota > Metazoa > Chordata > Actinopteri > Esociformes > Umbridae > Novumbra > Novumbra hubbsi. The sequence continues at coordinate 7,185 of JACXGK010006043.1, forward strand.
CACTCTCTTTCTCAAACCCAGATGACTTCCCAAGATCTCACTCTGCCTGAAACACAGATGACTTCCCAAGCTCTCACTCTCTCTTGAACACAGATGACTTCCCAAGCTCTCACTCTCTCTCCAACACAGATGACTTCCCAAGCTCTCACTCTCAAACACGCACAGTGATCATACCACTTCACACTGTACCTCAGTCAGTAACACTCAAAGGCAACAACCACTATCCCATTGAAACATGTCAACTCAGCGATCTATTCTGTATCCCCACACAAGTGTGACTGACTGAGGGTCCATGTAGGACGTATTTTAGCATAGCTCTTTCTGCAGTTCATTTAATCAATGTCTGTCTGTCTGTCTTGATCCTCGAAATGTACACAAACATACTACATTTATAGAAGAATACTATTTGTCTTCCCTACCTATAAACATTTAACGTAGCAACAGAACTAGGAGGGGTTTAGGACACCCAAGACAATATGGAATGTACAAAGTGAATGTTATGAATGCCTACGTAACTGCCTTGTCATCTGGAGTGGTCTGTCTCCATAACCACCAACCGTCATGTGGCATTCATCGTCATGCAAAGTGGCATCAGAGATGGTTTGCAGGTGATTTTAAAATCTCAGTTTCTGTCTTTCAAAAATATTATTTAATATAGTGTATACATATGCATAGATAGGTACGCTTCTCCATCACCTTGGAATTTAACCTCAAATGAGACAAGAAGTATGAATAATATTATTACTATAGTAATAGTTTTTCATACTATTATTTAATGTAAACTTGAAGGACTTCTTCATGAATAAACTGCAAGCTTTAAAAATAACTATTATGTATTTCATCGGTGTCTCTGTTTTTTCAAAATGTCAAGACATTGGTGTATACGGTCAAACCAAACAAATCCAGACAGAAGAGACATTTTCCCTGCAATGACTAAAAAGTACTGTATATTTCCTTTATTTTGTACATTCTATGCTCAGTTAAAAACAGCGCACTCATTGAAAAAATACAGATTGGTTTAACTGTTTCCTAAATCAAATCTAAGTCTGTTTTTATTTCAGTGATGTAGCCTTTTTCTGTGATTCTGAAAGACCAATTGACACCAGTGTGATAATTTTATCCACAACCAAATGATGAACCATTTAAGTCAGGGGAGAAATAGATCTTACCTGTTCTCCAATGATTACAAAGTTCACACAGTCTTTTATGACAGGGACATAACAGGAGTCAATGGTCATTGCCAATCATTACACAGCCAATAGGAAAGGTGCATGGTTCCACCCACACAACCAATGACAGTCACCAGGACAACCCCCATGAGGAGGCATGGACAGGAGGTGTGGGGCCCATCGGTAACAGGCATCACATCCTGTCTATTTTCCTTTGTTCACAGGTAGTCTGCACTATCAAACATTGTCAAACTTCAATCAACTACTTTTCAAGCAAATTCTCACACCGAAAAACGAGAACGATCTGATTACAAATAGCAAATGTGTGAACCGTTTATCGTGGTGTCAGAATCCACTGTAAAACTGTAAGTATAAAAAAAGAACATGCATTTCAGGTTTCATGAGCTAAGATGAAAAGATCCCGGAAACAGAAATGTCCTAATCAGAAACAAAGTACTTTTCAACTGTCTTTTCTTTTCAACTGTTACATGCTGAATAAAGTTTTGTTGAGCGGCAGGACAACTGGGGTGGTGAAGTATGTGACGTTGAACGCATGGTTCACGGGTTGACCAGAACAACATATATGTCCCAGGCATGTTGAAGATGAGGCGCCAGAACACGGACACCACTGACAGCTCTCCGGTTATCAACCAAGCTAGTCGGTGAAATAATACAGAAAGGCAAAACCTCAATTGCTTGCACAACACTTTATATTTCTCTCTCCTAATCTCCTCAAACCCCATAGAGGGGTTTGAGGAGGGGTTTGAGGGGTTTGAGGAGATTAACCCTTCTCATCCAATGGAGTCCCTTCCAGCACACTAGACACCCCACGTCAAGCCATCCTTGCAACTCTTGTTCGGCTTCCGCCTTGGCAGGTCAAGTCACTGGGATCAAGTTGGTGCTTGTTGGATGCTGCCCTCTAGTGGACACAACGCCATTGTCCATCTCAGGTTGGTACTGTCAATTGGCATTGCAGGGTCTCCCAAAGAAGGACAGGAACCGAGACACAGATAGAAACAAATAGAGACAAATAGAGGCAAATAGATGGACAGAGACAGATAGAGACAGCCAGAGACAGATAGATGGACAGGGATTGTCAGAGACAAGAAAGAAAGAAACCAACAGAGAGAGTGAGATAGACGTTCATTAGGGGATGGGTATGTGAGGGTTGACCTAAATACATAATGTCTACTGTATGTGAATAGACACACTAAGCCCCCCCCACATTGATGTGTGGTTACATAACCTATACACCGTTCAGGTTATATAAAAGGTGACATTCCGTTACTACTTCCCATCTTGTGTAAAATATTGTACTGTGACACAAGAATAAAGAAGTGAACACAATGGCTTTTGATCTACGACAAGGTTAACTAGTTCACAAAGTTCCCTTGGAGACTGGTATGTGGTAATTCTACCATTGTTCAGACTGGTTGTAGTTGTTGAGAGACCACATTCATCGAGTCAGGGCTGCACTTCACTGTGAGCACATTCTTTCAGAGTTCTTTTGTTGCGGTACTTTCGACTGTAAATCAATAAAGGCCGTCATCCTGCTACTGCGCCCTCTACAGTTTGTCAACAGTAACTGCAGTTGCTTTACTCAACATTTCAAGAGCGTAGTGTGGCCTAGTGGTTAGGACAAGTGACTGGTTTCCATCATATTATTATGACATGGCATGCACCATCTACGCAGTAGAATTAAGTAAAAGAGAAAGATTTGTATTTTTATTTAAATATGCTAATGTACATTGCATGTGCATAGAATGCCATTATTTGAGCATTTGAACTGTTCAATCCAATAGGTTCAATACAACACGTGATCAATACAATTGGTTATCATAGGCCTGGGAAACCCAAGAAATCCTCGAAGATAGAATAATAAACAAATTTGTGTGGTGTAGGTTGGGGTGTTTTTAGGTGATGAAAAAATGCTGGTCCTATTTCAAATAAATCTTTAAGGTTTATCGATCTCAGGTCAGCTGAGACTGACTAACTGTAGGCGAACAGACAAGAGACAATGGCAGCCAAACTGGAATGAAGTCTAGGTGATTAGATAAACACTTGAGTTATGATTAATCAGGAACAAGAAACATTGTTTCAATACACGACAAGAGTCATGACTCATTGTTTTCAGACCTGAAATACTCGAACTGCTAATTCAGATTTTTCTGCACAATCTCACATTTACTGTATTCACTAAAACATAATGGCTACAGCACAAACATGAGAAAAAAAAAATCCCAAACCAAATTCACTTTTCTGATTGTGTGGGTTTGGAATCGCCAACGTCCCCAGGTGGCTCGTTTTCTCACCGTCGTCCGATAAGCAGCGGAGTTACGGTCCCACAGCCAACCGACCTAACATCACGCGAGTCGTTCCCTTCCTGTTTCAGCCCAAGATTGGTTTCTCCATAGAACATTTGGGATAGTGAGTTCCAAACATGTCTTTGTTCAGTATGTGTACCTCTACCACATTAACTCCATTCATGACGAGGCTGTGTCAAACTCACACACGTTCTCTCTCATCACCATTGCCTGTATTCCAGAGTTGAGACACATTGTCTTCATTTCCATACACAACAGAGTCCGTCGCTAAGCGCTGAGCCCTCTGGCAGCTGCTGAGATATGGGGGGAGAATGCTGCACATTCCATCGCCAGGGCAACCCTTACTGTAACATTCCAGGCCCTGCTCTCGGTGGCAGAGACAGGGACCTGGGCTGATGATTGACACGCCTGCCATTCCGGTTCAACAGACTAGCAGAGCATCCTGCTGTCACCAAGGCGATGGGGGTTACTAGGTGAAGAGTCAGCACCTGTATCTGGCATGCAGGTACAGATTTCACTGAAGACGTGATGAAAGTCCAAAGAGTGTTTGTGTCTCTTCCTTAACTGTGGTTCTTCCAATTGTGCTGCACTTCAACTAGGATGGGTTGTTACAGCATGGCAACGGGGGGCTTTATATACTCTGCAGGATGGGTTGTTACAGCATGGCTACAGGGGGCTTTATATACTCTGGAGGATGGGTTGTTACAGCATGGCAACGGGGGGCTTTATATACTCTTGACCAAAAGGTTTATTGTTTGTTACAAAAGGTGTAAAACAGGAGGACTAGTGCCAAACTCTATGTCCACCTTTCTTTGTTTTCTCAAACAAAATGGTCTCTCTCAATGCAGTCAATGGACCGGACCTGATGACAAAGATCACGGAATACCACGTGAAATGATATAACCCTTTTGTAAGAATGACGGGGTATGGAACAGCCCCAAAATCATGATCTCAACAAAAGTAAAGATCACATACATTCTGCATATCTTGTTTTTCTGAAACGTTATCATCCGTGTCAGTAAGCATACGTCCAGAGATAATCCACCCACCCTGTACGCAGCTCATGGAGGCTAGAACATCGCCCAGTTCTCCCATCTACTACCATGCATGTTGCATGTATGCTTCTTTGTTCACATGCTCTGCTTTCTGTTGAGGGAACGTTTTTTGTTGTATTCTATAAAAAAGATATTATTGAAAGTATCAACTGCAGTATCAGTGCTGTAAAGGACCATGTTAATACCTACATAAGTTCACGTAGGAGTTTGCATATGTGTAATTTTAACATTTTGGTTGTTGGTGACTTAATGTTGATGGCGCCCTCTGGTTCAATTGCATCCTTGGGTGGCATAAATAATAAAATAATAACACAAATCATAAACATTGGTAGGTACAAGCCTGACAAGCCCGTTCCTTGATAGAGATGAGGCATCACAGAAAAAAACTCAGAATTGCTAACTTACATCAAATATACAGCATACTAAATGGTTATAAAACTGTTTTGTTTGGTCTGAATTCCAAGCAGGTTGTCACAAAACATATTTGCTCCGAACTTACCATACATCTGCAATGGGCAGTGGATGTATTGTGGATCCTAAGTAAGTCATACATTCTGCAGGAGTGTTAAGGAATTAGGTAAGCGTGTGTACAGTAATACACGTTGTTCTAGTTTTGACCATGTTCACCACAACTATGGCGCGTTTCGACATGTCATGTATCGGCCACACCTTTCTCACCTGAGACACTCGGATTTCGAAGATTGAGTGACGTAGTGCAGCGATGTGACAAATGGGAAGAAGCAAAAAATACGTTGGCTAGTGATTTTGGCTTTAGATAAGTGGCTTTGTCTCGCGACGTTCGTTGAGTTGGATTATACAAACTCACAAAGTTTCCAGGTGAGTTTATTGTTTTTTTTTATTTACAATAGTAAACTCGATACAGTAGAGATTAAATTAATAGGAATGCTTAATTTGCGAGACATATGTATTGTCGGTGACATGCTACAGAATGTCGATAGTTTGCCTTGATTAGGCCTCCGAAAGCAAAACAGAATGGAAATTGTATCATACCTAGAACGCCATACGTGCCAGTTTATAACATTTCTAAAATGTTATTGACTGCTGTACTTCCAGTTTTCTTCCACATTTGAGGTATTTGTACAACAAACGTAGGTAATTGTAGCCTAATTAGCTTATTAGTTTTGAGATGTAATTTCCATCTGCGGGTATGCTTGTCTTGTTACTGGCGTGCAATCCAGGTGTCAAACCGGTGTTAATAAATTTGCGGAATGGGCAAATGTTTTTTTTGTTGAATCGCTTGCGTATTGTCTTTTTACAAATACATTTCTGTAATTGATCTAATAGATTCATCGGCCACATTATTGGGTACATGTGCTCGTTAACGCAACGTGCTCGTCGACCCAAAATCTTGGGCCCCACTGAAAAAGAAACCGTATGGGCGGGCTGGTAACCGGCCTGTGCCCCCAATGTTGGCGTGGCATGCGCTCTACTCGGGGACATGTCCACTCACCCTCGAACCTCAGGTTCCCACAGATGTCTGGATTCAGTTTTTCGTTCCCTTGTGACAGATTCTCATTGTTGTACTCATGATTTCCTCCACAAAACCATGACTATGGAGCCTGCAGCTTTTAGCTGTTATTAGACGTTTCTGCCTCTCCTGTGGCATTTTTAGGTAGTTGTAATTGAATGCACATAGAAGAGTAAAAACGTTGCTAAAATTTAATGTTAATACTATCTTATCAAGAACCAGATCTGTGGTTGGTTTGTCATTAAACTGCTGCATTTTGTAGTATTTGGCTGCGGCTACATTTTCAAGCATCCAAACGCTGAACTGTCTGTGTTGAGCTAACCAGAACTGTGCCATCTGCAAAATGACATTTTGTGTCTTTGTAGATTGAAACTCATGTCAATAACTCTCACATTATAATTGCCATCAACAGGTTTACCAAGTATTACCCAACCCACTGTTTGCAGGCCACTGGATATTTCACGTGTTTGTTTTACCTCTGCATAGACACACCTGAATCTGTTGGCTACCAGCTCTGTTGTTGTGGTCTGTTTAAATCGGGTGTGCCACTTTAAAATTGGTTATGTGAAACATCTAGTGGTCTATGACGAGAAGACTGGGAAGCCCCTGGACGAAGTCCTTTAAAGGAAGTCATATTTTTTGGCTAACTAAGATGAGGACAGGCAATGTGAGATACAAAGCAGCCAGGGAATGTCTTTAGTTTAGTTTTGAATCATCAAACCGCCGTGGTCTACTCCTGAACCAGGAGAGGCATTAAACCTAGCTCTCACGGTTTGGTCGGCCCTCAATAACCACAATCCGATCAATCCTTCCACTTATTGGTGTGTGTGACTTGGCTCCACCTACACCCATCCACCAATCCCCGTCGTAATGTACCTGAGCTCCTTGGGAGAATAAAACACTGATCTTAGAACATTGGCATGTCTCTGCAATGTCAGTAGTCTCTTGAATACTTTATGGCGTCTAAAAGAGACTGAAGAGAATCTTCCTTTGTACATGCCAACTCTGACAAATCGCAATGTGTTGTTAATTGCATGTGATTTTTTTTTTTTTTTTGATTCAACAAATTTGTTGTTTCTGTACCCCATGATCCCACATATTGAAACTTTTTTCCAGGTGTGTTTTTAAAAGACAATTGAGACAAATGTAGGAACATGATGTGCTGCTTGATGTGTGTTAGTTGTATTGGTGGTGTAATGTCTTCTTCTTCTTTCCAGACTTTGTCTTGATTATGGGTTTGTCAACCTAGCAATCATAGAAGCTAGCGGGTGCGTTCAGATATCCGGTTGATCTCCCATTCCACTTCTAAACCTAATCTGATGTTTGCTACTTTGATTTGAACTTTACAAATTGAACACTACCTCCTCAAGGACATTCATCTGATTTCTTAAGGGTTGAAGTGAAAAAAAGTTTGGCTAAGTGGATAACTGCCAAAAATGCAAATGTCATTGAGTCGCTGATTTGGATTGAGAAAGTGGACAGGTAGTCGTGACCATGTTTTTTTTTTTTAAATGGATGCTCACATCCTGTTTTGTTTGTCTCCCCAGAGTCCTGTTTCCTCTGAGCAAGAGCCTTTCCAAAAGGCGGATTTCATATCATTATGATGGACCCTCAGGTGTGTCCACCTTCTCTGAACAGCAGCCAATCGGTGATGAGCAGTCTGGACAGGTCTCCTGCAGCCGGAGCGTCCAGGCCCGGCCACACACGGAACAACAGTAGCGGGTCGTCACGCCACTCGCGCCAGGTTGTTTCTGAGTCGTTCCAATTGATCCACTTTTGGTCTGTTTTGCTGGGGAATTCCTTTGGGATATTTTCTACCAGCGGTGTCGGCGCGTCATCTTTCTGCCAGCGGTGTCTACTGTTACTATGTTTAATTGTGGCATGTCTGTAATTCTTCCGCCACACAGAACTCCAGGAACTGGGAGGTTCTGGATGACCATGTGAACATGGGTTCAGGTGTTGCGTCTGGATTGGACATGAGTGTCCCAGGGATCTGTGAGGGCTTCCTGCTAAAGAAGAGGAAGTACCCAATGAAAGGCTGGCACAAGGTAAGAGCAAGTCACTTGAAGCACATTTGAGTTGTGTTTTGGTTGTCCTGAACTACGGATGTCTTGGGAATTGCACAATGCTACCAAAACGGAAAGCCAAAACTCTGTGTTTTGCTACTGGTTGGAACGAAGTACAACTCTGTTTAACATGTTACTGTCTGTTCTCTCAGAGGTACTTTGTTTTAGAGAAGGGGATCCTCAAGTACTCAAAGACGAAGCAAGATGTATGTATTAACGGTACACCAGAAACACTTGCAACAGTCACGCATGCCTCGGCAACAACAGAATGCTCAGTTCCGTACCTCTGTCGGAGACGTTCTCACCTGCTGCTTGTCCGTCTGTCAGATCCACAGAGGAAGGCTCCACGGAATGCTGGACGTTAGCCTTGCTGTCATGTCCATCAACAAGAAGTCCAAGCGCATCGATCTGGACGGCGGACAATATCTACACCACATCAAGGTACCTTTCTTTTCCGTTTCTTTGCGGTTGCCCCAACGCGCGGCAGGT
>JACXGK010006043.1:15876-30420 GCA_016801125.1 Novumbra hubbsi
CCCCCCCCCCCCCCCAGGGATCAATCTGTGCAAGTGTCTGCTGTTAAGTTAGGATTCAGCATCAATTATGTCACTCTCAGAAACAAGTTTTCTTCCTGAGGCATTGGTTCCAAATATTTCTCAACGTCCTTTCTGTCGTTTTGCCCCTTGAAGAGCTAAGCCGTTGTCAGTCAGAGTTGACCGAGCTGGCCCAGCTCATCCAGAGACTTAATTTGTTGGAAACTGGCCAGCAGCCAATCTCCGATGCCGACATAGAGCGACGAATCAACATGCAGGTAACATCACCAGCAACATTTCACACACTGGTCTGTTCCCTGCAAACAGCCACACCCATCAAGGCAAGGTGATGTTAATATGGTGATCTGATCTCGTTCTTCATTCTGTGCGTATGTATCTACTGGCCTCTCAGAATCTCACACTGGACAACCCCAAGGCCAAAAAAGACAAGAAGATGCCATCCAAGATATTTGGTCACTCCCGCACCATGTCTGGATTTGAAGCCCGCAGTGTGGTGAGTTCTACGTTCCTGCCGAAGGGTTTCTCAGAATCCTCTAAATGTCCCTGTTCTTCCCATGTTCTTTACATTGTTCATTTGAGCATTTAGGGATGGGAATTAACACATTTAATACTATATCTAATGCTTTGTACGGTACATTTAAGGCTTCTGAGGTGCTGTTATTTAAAAGAATATCTACAGCACTAGTCAGAGGTCTATAGTGCTGTCAAGATATTCATCCAGAAGGGAATCTTAAGCATCACATGTCAAGAGGATTATTTCCTAGCAGGCCAACTATCACACAAACGGCTAGATAAGGCTTGGATGTCTACAACTGTGGAAAATGTCTGCAACTGTTGTCCAGCTGCATCTCAATGTGCGTCAGTGTCTCGCAGCCTCCTTAGTCAGGTGTGTTCTCCCGAACAGAAGACCTCTACAAGGATCTCTACCTGCCCATCTTCTACTTCCTCCCTCTCCTCAGGTCACCTCCAGCCACCTGAGCACGTCGTCCAACCTCCTGAATGTGGGGACGTGCTCCGCTCAGTCCATCCCGGACTACGTGTACTCCCAGCTCTCCACCCCCGTAGTCACGTCACCGGAGGCCAAGAAGATCCAGCAGGACATCTGTGTTTTGTCCCACAAGGGTACGGAGGATGTCTGAGTGTTTTGGGGGCTCATTCGCTCTGTGGGTTTGGTATGGGTTAAGTTCCACACTTAAGTGGGTCTGGTGAAGAGCTACTACAGTTAGGCTGGCGTTGCAAGCTAGTTGCAATTGATCGGACCGTCAGTTGCCAAAGAAATTACAGTTTGAAATTACTTAGATTTCTAGTGGAAATGACATTTGTTGCCTTTTTTATTTTTTATAAATGTTCTTCTTAGTTCACGCGTCTCTGAAGTCGGTCTACGAGATGCTCACGCAGGAACGGGAGCGAGTTCGACAGGCATGGAACGGTCCGGACCTTCGATCATCCACCTCCAATCAACTGGCCACCTTGTGTAGTACGCTTTCTGAGGTAAGAGGTGCCCATGGATACGCTCACACAGACTGAAATCCTGCTATTCTATTACCAATTGCTCCAAACAAGACTTCTGCTATTTATTTATTTTGGAAAAACCATCAAGAAGAACCTGTAGAAGTTAGAGATCTAGTGAACAATGGAACTGCCTGAAAAGATCATTGTCTTAGCGAAAACCACAGCACAGGTTTCTGTGGGCTACGCCTGTGTCTGTCTGCCAACCTGCCTGTCTCTGTCCTCCAGCCTGCCTTGAGATTTGTGACGACAGCCTTAACTGGTTTGGGCTGTTCAGGGCTTTGTCGTGTGGGTTCATAAACCAACCATCACTGACAGAATTAGACCCACAACAGATGGCCTGTTTTTGACCTTGTCATTCTGGATACAACAGAGGGTTTATAACCAACTGATTCCTCTCTAGTCACTTAGAATTTTTTTTCTAAATGCTGTACAAACGAAATTACTTTGTCCACCGTTTTGTTTTCTGTGGATCAGACTAACCTAACTATCAGTCTGATTCCAGGGGCAACCACTCACCGTAATTGTAATCTTCTTTTTTCATAAATAATGTGATAATTTGTTTGATGGGAGATGTTTAATATTTCACTTGCTTTGCACACATTCTTCCACGGTATTGTAATGCATCTGTTTGTGCATCTGTTTGTGTTTCAGTTAGAGGTGCAGTCTCGCCTGACCAAAGTTCACACACTGTCCCTGTCCTCTGGTTCGTCTGGTGATTCCAAGAAGTCCTACAACACTGTTCGTCAGGAGCAGGTGCGTCTTCCACTGCCCATCTCCAGTCAGGCAGGCTGTCACCTGCACAGGAATGTCTGTCTTTCGGGAGGGTCAGTGTTTTGCGGTCTGTCACCTGTACTGGAATGTCTGTCTTTCGGGAGGGTCAGTGTTTTGCGGTCTGTCACCTGTACTGGAATGTCTGTCTTTTGGGACGGTCAGTGTTTTGCGGTCTGCCACTGGTACTGGAATGTCTGTCTTTTGGGAGGGTCAGTGTTTTGCGGTCTGTCACCTGTACTGGAATGTCTGTCTTGGGAGGGTCAGTGTTTCCCCATGTACCCGTTCAGCCGTGCTGGACTGCCTCCACCAAGTGTTACGGCCCACTATGACAATGGGTCCTTTGAGCTACAAGCTCAAAGAAAAACAAAACCCTGAGAATCTAAAATTTGCTCCAATATATTATTTTGTCGTTGTTATAAAACGGCAACATCCGTGGCTTCAAAGTCTCTTTGCACATTACCACCGCCCATCCCAGAACCAGGGGAAGACCCTCTCCACGGGTCGACCGGTGCAACGTGCCCCCTCTGCAGCTGAATCCATAAGTGTGTACTATGACGCGACAGACGTCATCGCCGGTGGGAACTCCTCGGAGAACGACGAGGACGAGTCGGATGAGTCCGGGCTGAGTGACATCACCACCACAACTTCTGAGCAGGACGAGGTCCAAGGTGAGCAACCACTGGATATTATTTAATTTGCGGCCGTGGCAGTAGAATGACTGAACACAACAGTAGTTGTAGGTGGCTTCCATTTTATTGTTTGAGCAGTACTTTGATCGTTAGTGTTTTTATATACAATGTTCAAAGTAATTAAGGGAACAAAAAGGGCTGCTCCATTTGGAGAAAATATTGAATCTGGATTTGTTTGACAGATATTGCAATTACGGTTATGATGTGTGACAGTGTAGATAATCTCACATAAAAGTAGAGATGGTAGAATGCATTATGTGTGTTGTGTGTGTGTGTAAGCATATTTGTAGGCACCAGCATTGAAGCCAAAACTTTAATCTAACTTTTAATTTAGACATTCATGCTATCGTTTATTTGGGACTATCTTGGTGAAACGTTCTAGTCTGAAGCAGATGTTTTCACAAGCATTTACAGTGTTAACTCAAACTAATGATGAAAAACCATCAAATGTTAATGGACTTACGATGCGTGCTCGTTGACTCTCATAAAGCACATCTCATCCACATTGTTTTTGGGCAAAAAATTTGGTCTGAGACGTTATGTATGGTGCATCCCACGCAGTCAAGTAGTGCCACAGATTGTCCAGGAGCTCACTGATGCCCTGATCCAGGTCTGGGAGATCCCCCAGGAACCCATCAGATGTCTCTTCAGGAGCATGCTCAGTTGTTGTCAGAAGTGCATACAGGCATGTGGGGGCCATACACACTACTGAGTCACATTATGACTTGGAAAATACTCAAATTTGAATCCAGCACTCCATCAGTTGGTGATTTTGGTTTCCATTAACCGTTCTTATGTAATTTTGTTTGCAATGCATTACACTATGTCCAATAAAGATTTAGATACATTTTCTTCATCAAAACCTAATGTGTGATTCAAGTGTTCCCTTATTTTTTTAATATACTGCCCCATTAGGGTCTATTACCTATTCTAATCTATAATCTATTATTGAGTTCATGACGTTCTATACCGTTTTCTTAATATAGCTTCAACTCTGCCTGCCCAGGCAGTATCATCGGACCAAGCTGAGATTAAAGGTATTTTGTGGTCAACATTAAGGATTAATTAAGTTTGCAGCCATAAAGGATGTCCTTAATTAATTGATGAACTGATAATGCACATTGCCCATTAAAATACTTCTCTTGTTTGTCATACAATGTGGTTCTGAGCATGGACACTTCCTCATATTCCACACATTCTAATACAGTGAATTTCTTTTTTCTTTGCTCGGCTTAATGGACCATTTCTAATAAAAAAAAGAAAAAAAAAAGTATGCAGAGTCAAATTAAGTGGGGGTGCACTCCACTTAATGTAATCTCACACGTTTATTTATTTATTATAGCCACTCTAACTCTTCCGACAGTTCTTGCACTATGGAGACATTCAAGTTTTTGTGGCAAAAAACATAGCCACACTGGTCGAACGGTAGCCAGCCACACTGAATGCTGGTTGCCTAGCAACTTATGTTAGTCAGACTTTCTAGAAGGAGGCCATGCAAATGGCTGCCGAATCTAAAGTTTGTAAGTAATGCTAGCTATAGTACTGTTTATGCAGTGACAATGAAATTTGATAGCCTGAATCGCTGGCAAAAAGGTATGTTATGTGGGAGATGGGTAGCTATCTAATGGGACATGTTTGTAATAGAGACATGAAAATGTGCGTCTCGTTTCTGATTGCATTGGTATTGTTTTGTGGAAGGTTTCGTTGTAAGGTTTAGGAAATGTTAATGTGTTTTTTTTGTTGCAAAAACATAGCCACACTGAACGATGAGTAGCTAGCCACACTGAAGGCCGGTTACCTAGCCCCTTGCGTTAGTCAAACTTTCCAGAATGAGCCCATGCAGTTCTGTAGTTTCCAAGTAATTCTAGCTAGCTACAGTAATGTTTATTCAGTGGAAATTAAATGACAATGACTTCCGCCTTACCTTTGACAAAGTAAGTCTCAAGGTCAAAGTTGTTTTGCTACCTTTTGTGGGAGATTCCCAGCTAATGGGACATCTTTTTTTTTTTGTATTTGGGAGATGAGTACCGGGAGATTATAAGGGTTAATTTACAGCCAGTACACCGCTGAACACCGGACACCGGTGGTGCGACTGCCACCACACTTTACAATCCCCCTGAAATTGTACCTTTTCTAGTTAGTATTGTTATCGTAGTCTTTAAACTTCACCTTCCATTTCGTTCCAACTTTTAATTCGCTAAATAAAATAAGAGAAATCATGTGTCTTTTGCTTCCCCTCCCAGCGTCCTCCTTAGCTCGACTGCTTTGGCGTTCAATCATTTAAAGGTCTCAATTACCGAATCGTGTGTTTATTTGATATTTCAGGCGTTTTAGATTGGTAACAAAAACAAAATAAAATCTGGCCTTCCATTCAGTCTTTGTCTGCTCTCCCCGTGGCAGCCACCATCACCCGGAACTTCCGAGCCAGCGTGTCTAGCGCCCCGGACAGGATCAGCAGGGTGCCCAACAACACCGGCCGGCGTGCCGTCCTGCCGGCGCACTGCGTGGACAACAGCCACATCGGCATCATGAGCATCCTGTACAACAACATCGGCAAGGACCTGTCCCGCGTCTCCATGCCCTGTGGCCTGAATGAGCCCCTGAGCCTCTTGCAGAGGGTGACCGAGGAGCTGGAGTACTCTGAGCTGCTGGACATCGCCAACAACACGGAGGACCCCTTCGAGAGAATGGTGAGGCGGCACGCCCTGTGCCCCGGATTTAAACCGAGCTTAGAACTACATGCTTAAAATCTTTAAGTATTTGGGACTTAAGTCTCAGGGTTTCTTGCGATTTCTTGAATGTGTGCGTGTCTAGGGGTGGCCTCTACAACACGCCTGTTGTAGGTTGTTGGGTGGTTGGTCCACGGTGTTATTGGTGATGTTGTTGCATTTCAACCCTCCTTTATCGTCTCTTGTTGTCAGCTGTATGTGGCCGTTTTCTCCATCTCCGGCTATGCCTGGGCCACCTGGAGGAACCGCTACAAACCCTTCAACCCCGTGCTGGGGGAGACTTATGAGAGTGTCCGTGAGGACCGGGGCTTTCGCTACGTTGCTGAGCAGGTAGGAGTTCTGGACCTCCCCACAAATAGTCCTAGTGCAGATACCGCATGCTGCACGGAATGAAGGCAAAATATTTTGCCCAAAACATGTCCAAGGTTTCTTTGATTGAAAATACTGTTATTTAAAATGATCCTTTTTGTTTTCCTAGGTTACCCACCACCCACCTTGTTCTGCTGTCCATGCTGTGTCTAAGAGTTTCACCTTCTGGCAAGACCAGCGGTGGAAGAACAAGTTCTGGGGGAAGTCTTTGGAGATCATATCCTCTGGGCCTGTAAATGTGACATTGCCAAAGTGAGTATCATCCAAATTCCATCGGGATAGTCTTGGCGAGTAATGAATTTCCAATGGGATTTTGAATGTCTTGAATGTGGTCAAGTGGCTTCATTACCAAAACGCTGTTATTTAAATAAAGGTTTGTTTTGTGTGGGCCCGTTCTTGTTGTTAGCAACACAAGCAGTCCCTAAGGGGCCTCCGACTGCTAGGGGAATGGGGGTCCCAAATCACATTCTTTTTAGGGCCCCCAAAAGGCTAGGGCCGGCACTGGGCTTGGGTGTCCATGAAGAGTCCCCATCTGGTTGCGGTAAAGCCATGTTGCTCCACCTTGTAGGTCCGGGGACCACTATGAGTGGAACAAGGTCGTGACCTGCGTCCACAACGTCCTCAGTCAGCAGAGGTGGCTGGAGCACTACGGAGACGTCACCATCAAGAACACCAACAGTGACGTCTGCACCTGTAAGATCACCTTTGTCAAGGTGAGGCTCTTAAAGTGCCACGCTCCATCCAACCACCACCCCCATGATTGATTAAATGGTGAATGGCCTGATGGGAAGGGGCAGGGTGGTCTGTAAATGGTTCCGATCCCCAGCGCTTTACAGAAGCAGTTTCATTTGTGGTGTGAACTTCCATCAATCACGCGTCTCCCTGACCCGTTCTCTCTTCAGTCCAGCTACTGGGGCTCGGATGGCGGTAAGAACGAGGTTCAGGGCCAGGTTCTGAACAAAGCAGGCGAGGTGGTCCACCGGTTCGGCGGTCTGTGGCACGAGGGCATCTTCTGTGACACCCTGCCAGTCCCACAGTGCCTCTGGAAGCCCCGTGAGTACTGCTGTAGTCCAGTCCGAACCTCAGTATTCAGTAGTCACTATGAAAGGCTATACTGTAGAGGTGGGCTGCCCAACCCTGTCCTTGGAGATCTACTGTCCTGTCGCGTTTCTCTCCAACTCTAATTTAGCACACCTAATATCTAGCTGGATGGCATATGTACCTCCAGAAACATGGCTGGGCAGTCCTGCAGTAGAGGTTTCTCTCCATCCTTCAGCCCGTAGTCCACTTTCCAGTACAACACACTTGTACTCAGAGGCCTGTTTTCCCCTCTAGACCCTCAGCCCAAAGACCACTACCAATACTATGGCTTCTCTCGCTACGCCAGGGAGCTCAACGAGCTGACCCCTGACCTCCGGGAGGTCTTACCGCCCACAGACACGCGGTTCCGACCGGATCAGAGGTGAGACTGCTTGTCGGCTGATCCTGAAAATGCTTTGGTCTGTGTATCAGCAGGATGTATGATTAGAACCAGGGATGTTTATTGATCATTAGCAGTATGGACTAGGGACCCTGTAGGTTACATGGATGCAAACTCAAATGCCAGAGGTTCTGTGAATCT
The DNA here is from genome assembly GCA_016801125.1 of Novumbra hubbsi. Taxonomy (NCBI): domain Eukaryota; kingdom Metazoa; phylum Chordata; class Actinopteri; order Esociformes; family Umbridae; genus Novumbra; species Novumbra hubbsi. The sequence goes on from JACXGK010006043.1 coordinate 23,586, forward strand.
CAAATCAACACCCTGTCCTCTACACGCTTGCTTGTAGTGCGTTCCGTGGTTAAGTGACTTCCACGGTATGAGATGTACCCATTTCAATTGAGGATGTCATTTCCAAGGTGGTATTGGACACCCAATCAACACGAAACAAATTTTGCTTATACCTAGCTGGCCCTCTAATTGCTGCCTACATAGCTGGCCCTCCAATCGCCGCCTACATAGTTGTGAATGGGGGAGGGACTTTGTGCATCTTCAAAGATCACGCCATGTCAATTCCCTCCCTTTATGGCCCTTTAGAATCCTGGAAGGGGGGGATGTGGCCGGAGCTGACCGCAAGAAGGAGGAGGTGGAGCAGAAACAAAGGGAGCGGAGGAAGGAACTGGCCAAAAAAGGAGAGGAACATGTGCCACGTTTCTTCAGGTGTGTCTCCCAGACTGTCTTTCAAACAAAGGGAGGGGCTACTTGCTAGGGTTTAAGATTACTACTCAGTGATGTTTGTGAAGGGTTAGAATAAAGTCTTACAACTGCAGCTTTTCCTGGACTTAATTTGCGTACCATTGACACCTTTATAAACGGTATAAGGCTGCAGTTGCGGTTTCATTTGTTGTCCGTTGTTGTATAAAGTAAATGGGTCGTTCTCTTCTTCAGGAAAGCGGTTGATGCAGCTGGGAATGAGATCTGGCTAAGCAACGACACCTACTGGAAGATCCGGGAGAATCCAGGCTTCGCTAAAGTAGAGAACTTGGATCTGTGGTGCTGAGTGGACCTGGCAGGAACCTCAGTCAGTGGCCCCAAAGACTCTTACAGCCCCATGACTACTTAACACTGAGGGCTTTGCCGTTTTGTCCTGAGATGGGCGAGGTGGGTGGGGGGTTTTCGGCTACATGAATCGACCAATCCAGGATGGCTATCGGCCGAGAGGGGACAGGGACCGCAAGAAGACTACTGTTGGATATGTTCTCAGGTGCTGATCCGACCGCACCCCAATCTCTGCCAACATGAACGTCGACAGATGGAGGTTAAGGAATGTGTTTTTAGTTGCCGCCCTCACTGAATTGCGTAACATTGTTTACATGTTATAGAAATGCATGATCGCTCATCAATTTTAAGATGTTTATATAGCTACTGTATTTAAATGCTTTTACTTATGGACTGACTTTTTTTGTAATTTTGAAATCTCTGTATGGAGGGAAAGAAACTAGACAGGGTGTTGCTTTGGGACGGCGTTGCTGGGGATTCATGGGTGTTATTGGGGAAGAGGGGAGAACTCTTGCCCTCTCAATGGGTCTTGCTTTTTGTTTGTAAATTTGGTTGTGATGTTGAGTCGTCGACTTTGTTTTTTCCATGTGGACTTGTTTTAAATGACATGTTGCTATCAGTCACTGAATGCCTCGTTCTCCAGGGGTGAGTTGAGCACTGTCAACTGCCTCCCATGCCATTGTAGTTTTTCTCCTGATGTCTGTACTTCTTCAGGGTGAGTTTCGTTGGCTTAACTTCAAAGGGGATGTCTTAAACCTTGCTTGAAGTTCATTCAATGATGTAGTTCCATGGATGTTTCAGCTGTGGGTTTTTTTTGTGGAAAAGAACTGTTGTTAACATTTCAATGTAAAAAAAATATATTTTAGGGGTTAAGGTCTTTTTTTTTTTTTTTGAATAAATACTGATCTAAAAAAAAAAACATGTCTTTGATACTACAGTGAATATGTTCTATGCACTTGACTATCGTAAGCATCTGTTCAAGTGTTGCCTAATGCAGTTGTTAACTATAACGTAAGCATGTGTGGAACCCAGTCAGACCAGTTTTATTTCAACAGACAATGGATTGAACACCAGTGAAGTTACCATTAAGATTCAACTAGATTTGTTTACCCAGTTTTTATTATTGAAAACCATAAGACATCAAGAATAAACTAATGTCATGATTCAATGATATAGAGTTACTGGTTGAGGAATAAGCTAATCTTCTGGTAGTGTCTGTCAGGTTATTTTCTGTTTGGCTTCAAATGTTTCAGTGAGTTATGACAACCTTTTGGTTGCAAAGATGATGACCGTATACAACGCATCAATATTCTGGGATTTACAGATCATCACCTACCTGAGGAAAAATAGCTTGGAATATCAAACGAGTCAGAATAATCATTAGCCGGTATCGCTAGCTGTAATCAGAATATGGTACAATGTCATGAAAATCCCTGAATGTCCAATTACGGAGTTATGCGTTTCCAATGGTGGACCCATCCTATTCCGTTCCATCCTAACCCTTTGAGAGTCCTTGCTACCACATCTATGTCAGTATTCCTTCATGTCATGTGATGAATTATACTAATACACTTGGGATTTATACTGTTCATAAATGTATACACTGCTCAAAAAGAAAATCACAGTATAACGCCAAGTCAATTAAACAGCAAATAAAAGGGACAACAGGAGCACTGGAAAGGCAACAGCAACACCAACCCCAAGAAAGGGAATGGTTTTGCAGGTGGTGGCCACATGAAATGATCTCTCCTTTTCTTTCCTGACAGATTGTTTTCTAGTTCAGCATTTTGCAAGTGTCCCTGTCCTTACTGGGGACATGAGGCGGTACCAGCGAGCAGGTTCACACTGAACACGTGTGACAGGAGATGCTGTGGAAACTGTTGAGCATCATCCAGCATGACCGGTTGGGCGGTGGGTCAGTGATGGTCTGGGGAGGCATAGACCTCCACATGCTTGTCTACGGTATCCTGACCGCTGTTTAGGTACCGGGATAAATTCCTCAGACCCATTATAAGACCTTACGCTGGTGCAGTGGGCCCGGGGTTCCTCCTGGAGTAGGACAAGTGGCCAGAGTGTGTAGGCAGTTCCTGGATGATGAGAACGCTGTCGGGGGTGCATACAGGCACGTGGGGGACATACCTACATACTACTGATTCACATTACGAGTTGCCGTGATGAAGCCTGTGATTTCCATAGTTTGATTTACTTAGATTTTCAGTTTGAATCCAGCCCTTAATAAGTTGGTGATTTTGTATTCCATTGACCTTTGTTAAGTAATTTGTTTATAACGTATATATACATATATAGATATATATTTCCTTCTTCAATACCTGATGAGTGATTTAAGTTCCCTTAATTTTTCTGAGCAGTGTATATGGTTTTTCATCAAGATTCAAGAAAATTCTTCAATTTCTAATTGAACAGAATTTTCCAAGTAGTACCGTACCAGAATTATGAATAGGCCCTTTCAAAAGAGTATTGTCAATGGGTGAAGAACTCCTTCTGGTTTGACCAAGCATGTGGTGTGTGACCCCTTACTGGAAGGCTGTAAAAACAGCTTGAGGTAACCGTGTGGAAGACCGTACCAGATAACATGGGGCTTATGGGTAACATTCCTGGCCATCGTTGTGCCCCTAAATTAAGTGTCAAACACGCAGCTAAGTAAGGACCACTTTCCAGATTAGAGGCTAAAAGCATCGCCTCCATCCAGCGTTCAGTCGGAGGATCCTGTGTTCCCCCAGAGGACTATATTGCAAAGGGAATCTGCAATGGTGGTAGTGTCATATCTATAGACGCTGTAATTCCTGTCTTGTCCAGCAGGTGACAGTCAAGTTGCCCTAGACCCTGATTTCAGGTCCGTTCTGTGTCGTCCTGGGGTGGGTTTGGGCAGGATAGGCTGGTCCTTCTGACAGCGGAGGCAGTTAGATCTTGCTGTTCTCCAGGTGTGTGTCGATGTGTTTGATCAGGGCGTCGTCGGGGTAACCGGTGGGGAAAGTCAGCTGACACAGCGGGCAGCTCCGGGCGTCGTTCTCCTCCGTCTCCATCCACAGCTGGAGTCAGACAATCAGGGAAAAGGCACCCGTTAAGGTGTGGACACCTGCGAGCGTCGGCATCATCACTGGAATAAGGGCTGGGGTACTCACATTGATGGAGGGCCAGGACTGGGCGTGGTCTGGGTTCAGGTACCCCGGCAGGTGACAGGTCAGGGCCGCTGGGCCTTCTTGTGCTGGGAACGAGGGGCAGGAAGGAGGCTCTCGCAGGCCAGCCACTATGGCCCCGAGGGTCCTGGGGGGGCTGGAGACGGTGGACGGGCACCTCCACTCCTCCTCCTCCTCTTCCTCGTCGTCAGACGACTGGGGCGGCGTGACCAGAGGGGTGGGGGCCGGCGGGTCCTCCAGACGACAGAAGTGGTGCACCTTGGGTACACGTTTCATCTTTAAAGGTTTTGAACCGTTACCGGGGCGGAACGGAAAGCGTCCTGCAAATGAATACATCAGAATGTTGGGTACCTCTGCCGGCAGTGTGAAGCCCAGGTCCAGGGCGTGGTGGCGGGGGCTACTACTTAGACTGCTCCCTCCCCCTCCGCCACCTCCTCCACCACCTCCTATAGCCCCACGGGCCGAGGCCGGCCGAGGGAGCCCCGTCAGGGAGGTCCTGGACGGGCGAGGATAGGCCCCAGACTCCCCCACGTTCCTGGGCTTGGGCAGGGTGGAGACGGGGTCGCGTAGCAACCGCATGGCCGGCTTCTGGTGGGCAGATGAGTCGGCCGCCTCCGAGTAGCTACGGCGACCTTGGAAGCGAGCGCGCAACCGCTGGCTGGTTGGACGGCAGGAGTAGGAGGCCGGGCCGGCAAAGGAGTATGACGGGCCGGTGGGGGGGTAGGAGGTGCCGGTGGGGGAGTAAGACGGGGGAGTGGGGGAGTAGGAAGCCGGTCCAGAAGGGGGTGAAGATGGGGAGAGTGGGGGGGAGGGGGAGGAGTGAGGGTGGAGGCGGTCTGGTGAGAGGTGCTGGGCGGGCTGGGAGCGGCGCTGGGCAGCTGGCGAGTGTCTGAGGCCTGAAGGAGAGGAAGGAGGGAGGGAGGACGGAGAGGAGGAAGGGGAGAACGGTATGGTTAGTACAGTCCACGGTGTGTTTCTAAGGTCCTCTGCATGGCACTGGCCCCTACATCAACGTGGACCCTTTTAACGCAGACGCCTGCTACCCACCGGTCTGCTCGTGGGAAACCCTCCTCAGGACCTCGCTCTGTTGACCCGTCAGCCCGCGCACACGGCCCAGCTCCTCAGTCAGCTCCGTGTAGGCCAGAGCCAGGTTCACCCTGCTCGGAGCACAACAGGGCAACATATGAAGTGCGCCACACCGCAGCGCCACTGGTCAAAAGCAGTGCCCTAACAAGAGAACAGGGCGCCAGTTGGGACGAGTTGGAATTCAATAAAATCACTGGGTTTTGGACATTGACTTGACGAGACGTTCAAAGCCCTGTTTCTGATTCCGTAAAGATCCTTACAGTCATCAAAAGAGGTCATCTCACCGGGCGCCTTTAAAAGTGATCTGCCATGGTACTGAACCTCTCTCGTCTCTGCCAACCGGCTGACATGCCAACACTGCCCCAGGGGCAGAAAGCCACTCACTGTTCATCTCCAGCCTTCTTGATCCACTCCACGTCACAGTGTTCACAGGGTGTGGGCCCGTCCTGCAGGACAGAGAATGGCACACGCGTGTGTACACCTCAATCTGTGTGTCTGTGTGTGTCTGTGGGTGTGTGTGTCTGTGTGTGTCTGTGGGTGTGTGTGTCTGTGGGTGTCTGACCTCTGTCTCTGTGTGTGTGTGTCTGACCTGTGTGTGTGTGTCTGACCTGTGTGTGTGTGTGTGTCTGACCTGTGTGTGTGTGTGTCTGACCTGTGTGTGTGTGTCTGTCTGACCTGTCCCTGACTGTCCTGCTGCAGCTGTTTGATCTCCGTCTGTAGCCTCTGTAGCTCCTCCTTCATCTCCTTCTCCCTCTCACACGCCCCCTGGGCCTGTTGCCACGCCCCCTCCAGCTCCACCTCCAGCCTCTGCAGTTTCAGGTCAGACAGGGCGTCCAGACTGCGGGAGCTCTGCAGGGTCGGCCCACCGCGGGGTACGTCCAGACTGGTGTGCAGCTGTTCGTGGTTCTTGCTGTGCAGCTGAGCGCTGAGTTTCTGCAGTGAGGCCTCCCTCTGCCTCAAAGCTGACTCCAGTCCTGAGATCCGCCCCATGTGCTGTTCAGCCAGCGTCGTCTAACGGAGAACGCACACACACACACACATGTACATTATACACACACACGTACATTATACACACACAGACACACATGAATGTACCTTATAATCACACCCACACACACACACATGTACATTATACACACACACGTACATTAAATACACCCACACACACACACAAATGTACGTTATACACACACTCACACGTACATTAAATACACACACACGTACAATATACACACACCGACACACATGAATGTACCTTATAATCACACCCACACACACAAATGTAAGATATAAAAACACACATGAATGAATTGTATTCACACCCAGCCAGGATGCATAAGGGCAGGTACACAACAGACACACACACACACACACACACAGATGGCAGGATAGTGGGCTGCAATGCATGCATGACAAAGCTGCTCGGGATGGAAGCATCTGCTTGATGACACATTTAAAGGCACTCTGGCCTTTCCTCCACTATTGGTAAAAGTGGTGCTGTTGAGCCAAAACAGTTTATCTACAGTATTCAGACCCCTAAACCAATTCTCTCATGACCCTGATTTACAAGTAGTACATTGCCATTTCATAATGTTTCCCCCCCAAAAAAAATTACACTGAAACAAATAATTAATAATTGTTAAGAGAAATTGGTTGCGTTGCATTTTCTAGTGAGGACAGGGGTCTGAATACAGGCAACTGTTTTCTAGTGATGTCAGGGGTTCTGAATAGAGTCATGTGTTTTCTAGTGGGGTCAGGGGTCTGAATAGAGTCATGTGTTTTCTAGTGGGGTCAGGGGTCTGAATAGAGTCATGTGTTTTCTAGTGAGGTCAGGGGTCTGAATA
>JACXGK010006044.1:0-14595 GCA_016801125.1 Novumbra hubbsi
GGGTGGACAACAGGGTTCCATTGACCTTGAGACAGGCAGTACTGTTGCGAGGGAGAGGTCCCCTGGGTTTCAGAGTGTCTACACGCAACTGCTGAAGAGGAAGGGAGAGAGTTACCGTGCATTTAGTGTTAATGTGGTTTTAACACCTCTGTATATCTTTTAGATTGTAGTGGGATGGTTGTACAGTACAGTACGGCACAGTAGAAACCAGGAAATTCACACCTTAAAATCTTTACGTGGCGAACTGCCGCAATGTGATCTATTAGGTAGTGGCAAAGACAGCGTATGCCTTTCTTCTCAGAAATTATGGTAAATGCTGTCATGTGTTAAGAAGCGTTGTGGTTTAAAAAAACAGAAAACTAAATTGAAATTCAGAAGGGGAGTGTTTAAGTCAGACTCAATATATGTTCTTATGTCCACACAACCAAAGCACCACACCTCCTCTGAATCTCTGTCCAGATCTCATCTGTCTTAGTACCCAAACTTTCTTCTTGGTCTTCCAGTTTCAGACGTTTGGGGTATTTTCTATCAGATTAATAATATGAAAATGGTACAAAGGTTCCCAGGTATCAAAATAAATAAGAATGTTGTCTTCACAATCATTTTTTATGAGGCAGGTTATAGGAAATAGGGATGTACATGTAATTTAAGATGACAAGCTTATTATGGTCAGACAAGACAAAAATCAACCTGTTGAGTGATAAAAATATTAGTTTCTTGACTGGCCAAGGCAATCACTTAACCTGAATTCTACTGAGCACTATGCAGATAAGACTAAAGGCAAAATGGCTGCTAAACAAAGAGGAACTGAATCTTCACCGTGGAAGAAACCCATAATCTAGTCATGTCTATGGGTTCCAGATGTCAGCCAATCATTACCAGTAGAAATCATGACTACTTCATTCTATGTAATGTTAATGTTTCCAATATTTTTGCCACCTTAAAATCAAAGTTACAAAACTTGTAATTTCTGAATTAAATTCTTTAGGGTTGGGCGTTAGAGTTAGAGTTAAGTTATTGGGGTTAGGGCTTACTCAGAGTTAGGTTATTGGGGTTAGGGTTTGCTTAGTGTTAGAGTAAGGTAGTTGGGGTTAGGGTTTACTTAGAGTTTAAGTTAGTTTATTGGGGTTAGGGGTTACTTAAAGCTAGAGTCATTTTGTTTTCTAAGACACCTAAGAGGAATACAAAATGTAAAATGTAAATGTTTAGGGATAGGTAATATGAAACAGATTTTTCATTTGCAGATCTCATGTCCCCATAGTAATATAAAAGACACAATGCTGTTGAGGGGACATGTGTAATCCAAAGAGAACAAAAAGGCCTGGTCCGAATCACTCTCTAGATGTAGGTGTACCTGCCGTCCAGGTTGGTTGGAATGCAATACCGCACAACATCATTACTCAGGACTCTGCTGGGCTGCATGCAATCTGGGTCCAGGGTGGGGATATCAAGGAGGTAAGGCTTTCATCATGATGCCTGACGTCAGCACCACTGGACGGTACCAAGTGTGTGGTAATGCTGGTTGACACAGAATGCTTCGCATGGTAAACCAGACCGAGAATCAAACCAGGAGATTTGCGCGGTGTCAGTTGGTCCAATGGTCTGGGGCACAAGTACTGCTGCAGTGTGTGTTTATATAAGACCCACTGCTGTTTCAGCAAAACCCTCTCCTTTCCTGTTGCAACAAAAACTCTGTTTCATAAATTTTCTTTCCAAGTAAATCATGACATGCCTGAAAAATATGCCTTTTCAGCATTATATATATATATATATACATATACATATATTTTGTGTAAATGATCACTGATATGATCTCTAAAAATTATTGACTGTAGAATATGGTACTGAAAGCATTCTTTGCAAATTACATGCTCAATAAAATTATGAAAACATACTGTTAAGTTTAGGAGCCATTAACTGGGCCACCGTGTCTAAATATTGTCTTTTCCCCACCTTGAACAATATGTATAAATTCAATAATATGTACACATTGGCTGACATGTTTTAGGGTAAAAGCTACCATTGGGGTTAAGGGTTACGGTACAGTGCTCATTTTAGGTTTCGGGTTACCGTGAGGTTTTGTGGGGTTATGGTTAGAGTTAGGACATTACCTGTGGATGTTTCAGAGACATCATAACAACCCCTTTTTTATCCCAGGGTATAACCTAAAAAGTAAACGGAAACTTTTATAGTGTACACATATAGTATATACATATTTAGGCAACAGAGCATGCATGTTAGTGTGATTCACAACCCTTTAACACCATTCTCTAACATTAAACATCACGTTTGAGGTAGTTTCCCACGCTCGTTGCCTAAAATACGCCTACAAGCCCATGAGTTCCACCGAAGCTCGCACTGACACACGCACACACACACACACACACACACTTCAGAGTAATGCCACTTACGGAAATCCATGCAGCGCCCCATCCACACACGTGTCATGCCTATGCTTTTTTGGAAACAGGTGTTTGGTGCATCTTCTTCCCCCTTCATTTTAGGAAAGAGCAAAGTGTGCACCGTGTATGCAGCATTCTGCATGTCTGTCTGGGAGCAGGTGCTTGCTGACATACTGGGGCTCTGTGGTTGTGGTTGGTGGCTGGCTGGCTGCTCTCAGCCTCACTCCTCTGCAGACAACTCAGAAGGAACCGGCCCGTTTTGTCTTTAATCTTCACCTTTTGTTACGGCATATGTGTGTGTGACCGTAACAAAACGCTAGCAAGGTGTACTAGCCCGGCTGGCGCGCAACGTTCAGAGAACCATATGCCTCTTCGAACTCGGTGAGCGCGAGGTTGTCCTGGGATTGTGGTGCATGAAAGTTCTCGGCACATTTAGGGGAACTTCACCGAAGAAAATTCCTCTGTGGTTCTTTCGTTGCTTCAACCCAACATTTCCTACAGGTTTCCTGTTGGTTCTATTTAAAGGCAAGTTCTCAAATTGTTATGAGAACATTCCAGCTAAACCACGAGAAATGTTTTCACCCAACTGACCTTGGTTGGATGGGTTGGATGTTGAACAGAGTTGCCTTGTCTTGTCGTGCTATAGTGACTACTTGTGGAAGGTAGGGTGCCTGCAAGCTTAATCGTAGTTAACGTCCTGGAGTGATCGCCCTTTCCTGCTTGTATGCGCCACAGAATACGCCTTGGTGGAGGAAGCAGTAAATTCAGAAGCCTTAAGTGAACGTAGATGTTTTGATCTAAAATGTCCACCTGGTGTTGTGTATTTAAACTGGCCATAGTAACATGGGGCATATCCCTCAAAATCATTTGGTTCCTTGGAGGTTGTTGAAATGTTTGCTTTGGACGTTAGTTGAACGAACACATCTATAAGAAATTGTGATATAGACGGGACACAATTGTCAGATACGCTTCACTATGTTTTTACATGATACATTTACAAGTCACTTGATCAGGTAGTCACCTGCTTGTTGACACAAACAGCCACACATTAAATCACGTGGCTGCAAATCGTTATGTACAGCATGCACACGTGTTCAAGGTTTAGTTCTTCAACCAAACATTAGAATTGGTAAAATGGGTCATCAAAGGGACTAATCGTGGTATAATTGTTGGGACAGGAGACAGAAGGTTGACAGAAGGTTGACAGAAGGTTGACTGACTTTCTGGGGTATTCACCTTACAGCCTCTGGAGTAAACAGAGAATTGTGCGATAAAAAACACCCAGTGAGCAGCAAAAAACACCTCGTTCATCAGAAGTCAGATGACAATGGCCAGATTTGTCCGAGCTGACAGAAAGGCCAGAGACATTCAAATAACCACTGTTTGTAATAGTTGTGTGCAGAAGGGCATTTATAAATGCACAATGTGTTAAGGCTTGAAGTAGAAAGAGCCAAATGGGGGTCCAGCCTGACACTAGGCAGGTAGTGTCCCCGGTTTTATTTTCTTATATACTTACCCTTTTGAGGCCTGGGTCTCCTTGACAAGTGTGCCTTCGGGACAATAATACAAGAATAGAACAGAGTAATACAAAGTTAGTACGATTTACATAAAGACTGACATTAGCCACCTCAACAATAAAAAAACACATTCACACTATACATGTCCCACTTCTTTCAAATGAACAGATGGACACCAAGGGATCCAAACCGAGCCCCAGTTAAATACAATTCCACACATGTGGTATTTAGATGAAAAAGCAGAACTACTAGACTCGGTAGTTACAAAGGGTGTCTGTAACACTTACCTACTCTGTGATGTTGTATTGTAGCCAGTTTATCTGTTACAATACAGTAAGTGTTATGTATGATAGAGGTCTGTGGAGTCTGGCTTTTTATACAAAAAAAAGTAATGAAGGGATGTACATATTTTTTAATATGTCTGGTAAAGGAAGCAGTGATGAGTTTTATAACTGTCTGATGTAATAAAAAGAAGGGCACTATGGTGAACTGAAACAAGTGATTTCATAGTAAAATCAGATACACTTTGGTATATTGCATCACCATAGTCAAGCACCATAGTCTTATTCGCCTGAGAAAAAACAGATATTTTCTATTGAAGACTTTGCACTTAAGCTTCCTAACAAGCTGTAAGCCAGGTGCAAACTTTTGATGGGATTTTGAAAACAACATGTATTTGTGTTTGCTACTTTTAAGCATTTATGTATATTGTAAAAATAACACCTTTGTGTACCTCTAGAATATCAGACCTCCATACAACACAATAGTCAAAAGATTACATATTTTTTACAACAATTTCCTAGCACCTTAATTTATTGCCATTCCGGACTTGAGTCTGTAAATCAAGCTTTGGCCCAGGCTACATAAAGACCCGACCTGAAGGTGAAAACGGAATGGCTCTTTCCCTAGATGAAGGATGAATAAACTAGATTTTGAGACACCTGGGGTTCATGTCTGGGCTCAGTCAGGGTCTAAAGCAACACCAGGTGATCCATGGTGATGCCCAGTTTTTCACTTGCTAGCTAGCTTAGCCTTTATAAAAAAATATACTAACTAATATCTAGCCTGGCTGGTAACTGGTAATTCGACTCATACTGTACCATCCTACCGATTATTTTTGAAAATTCACTTTGTGGACTTGTATGGGTGAGTGGACTGGGGTATTTCAAACAATGGCCCTTTGGTGGCAAACTACGGAGCCCCTTACAGGTCCTTACATGGTACATCAAATACAAAGCCTGGCAAATCAACTTATTTAGTCCATTCTCTAAAGTTTCTATTTGATTCTCTCTACATTCATAATTTTACATAATATTTTATAAATGAACACCATTTCATACATTTCCAATCAAATCTGAGATTAGAGCGATATGTCTTTGCACATCGGTTCCAACTGATGACTCAGAGACTTGCTGGTTCAACTCAACTTACATTTCTGATTGATCTCTTCGGCCGCCTCCCCTCTACTGCCCACATGAAGCATGCCCTGATCATTACCTTTAGAACATTAGAAACACTAGAAGTGACTAGATTCCTATACGTTCATTCGAAGCGTAAATGTAAAATTCAAATCATACAGAAATTCAAATGAACCCAGGACTATAAACACGTGCCTTTACCGCAGGTGGCACGCCTCTGCATTGGGGGAATCGTCCGAGATTGTGGGGCCCTGCCAAGGTTGGATGACTGGCGCATAACCGCTTCTACCTTGCATGAGATGTGAGAGGCTTCTTCAGCAGCAAGTGTCTTTCTCCAGCTTGCAGCACATACACATAGCCTTGGGCGTACGGATGGTGGAAGATATTAACCTGGTCGACATTTCTTTGCTATCTGGATTGCCGTTATTCCAGAGGTGGCATACAAAAACGACCAGATTAGTGGAAAGTTGAGAATTGTTATTATTACTGGTAAACATGCGTTAAGGTTCCCATTTGTGCATAGTAATAGCTTGTCAAGGGAAATGATTCATTTCCAACCGTCATTTTGTCTGGTAAATGTTTGTTGATGTTCCTGGTATATTATATAAGTGGGGTAAAAGTGAAGTGATGTTTAGCAGTAATATGTTCTGGGTGCATTAGTAGCAGTGACCCCATGCAAACTAAATGCAACATGTCATTATTTTCTGCATTGGCTTGTAACACTAAAGAAAGTTACTAAAAGTTATCAGTGTGGGTAAAAGTTCTTTTAAAGCCTGTAACCTATTTTCAGCTAATAAAATCTCACCAGACATTTTTTTATGAAACCATAGTAAAATGTTCTCAGGACATCTCTGCAACTTAAAAACAATCAATATGAAACCAAAAACATACAGGCCAACAATTTCAAAGGAACCAAATGTGCTTGTGTGGCAAGTGCCATTCCAAATCACCTGAGTGTTCAACGAGAGGCTTTCGTGACAAGACTCTGAGGTTTGGTTTCCGCTACTGGTCTGTTTGTGTGTGCGTGGGTGTGTGTGTGTGTGTGTGTGTGCATGCGCATGCATGCGTGCACAGTGTGTGTGTGTGTGTGCATCCATGTGTTTGTTTGTAAGTGAACTGCTGAGCATGTAGCCAAATGAAGTGTGATGCACTAAGCACGAGTGTTCAAATACCGGCTTCTCATTGTCTGACTTTCTCATTGTCTAACTTTGTAGCATACCATTCCGAAGGCAATTCAGATATAGTATCTCCCCGGTTTTAAACTGCCAACGTAACAATGTCAGAGCTTCACTGTTGTTGTTCTTGATGTTGTAGAATGACTACAAAGCAAACCACTGGTGTCAGAAGGAGGTTTAAAGGCCCCCTTATTTTCCTGTGGGGTTTGTTCTGGTAGGGAGCCACCACGAATGGTGGCAGATGCCAGAGATGAATAAGGGCAGGTTTTGTGGGCATGCACCAAGGCAGAATCTAAGGAGGAATAAACCCGAGTGTCAACATGGTGGAGGCAGTAGATTGTCTTGCTGGCTAATATGAAGATGGGTTCATTTCCATGTAGTTAGATCTGCATGAATCGGAAAATCAAGGGGCCGTGATAACGACTGCATGCGCCTGAAATGCAGATTCTGAAGTTCACCGTGTTGGACAGAAACCCTGTTACCCAGAAGTCCTTGACAGGTTCTGCTCAGATGACTCATGTCGATGTATAGAAAGGCCTGGATTTACCCCAACTCCAACCACTGCTCACTTTTTGAGTCATTATGCTGCTCTCTCTCTCTCACACACACACAAACATACACACATACACACACAAACATACATACACACAAACAGATACTCGGGTTAAGCCAATATATTTCTTTCCACAGCATACTTTTTGCAGCCTATTGCAACATCAAATCTTTAGACTTTAACAGTATGAGTCAACAGTGATTCATGTGGATATGATAATACAACCTGTTGCATTTCAAGTTGAATCCCAGATTGTTCTGGAAATTCTCACATGTAAACTTGAGAAAATGGATGTTTGACAGGATTTTTATCGCAAAGCATTTTTGAGATGTGGACACTTAGGCTAGGCTATCGGGTGTAGCGGTGGGCTAACACACCCCACTGTGCCCCTTGACTGTGCCCCTTGACTGTGCCCCTTGACTGTGCCAATTGACTGTGCCCCTTGACTGTGCCAATTGACTGTGCCCCTTGACAGCATTGTCTAGGGTGTGGGGGAGGCACGCTCACCAGGGAGTACCTGGACTCAACAGCTCTAATGACCCTTTTAGGTGGATCAAGCACCTGCAATCTTAACAGAGGTTGTTTGTTGAGGGAGCGCAGTCTCGCATACACTCATTGTGTTCTTCCTGGTCATGTAAGCAGTGTGAAAAGAAGCAGAATTGGGTTGAAGTCAAGTCTGGCAAGGGTTGTTTTCTATAAATTAATAAAAATCTGAAGGTGAACCCTGTGAGATAATGCATATGGTTAGTTTTTTGTTGAGTCATGTGTTGTTATAGGCAATGTGTAATCACAGTTAGCTAGGCTAACTAGCTCACACCTATTGTCTGCAATCCTCCCCCGATGCTAAAGCCATCAACTAACGTTAGCTAGTTATCATCAAAACAAGAACATAGGTTAGCTGAGCTGTTTGTACAAAACCATTGCGATGACTCAAATTCTTTAGCTACGTTGCAAGCCAAACTTAACAACAAATGTATAGGCATTTGGGAGTTAGAGATCAGCCGTTTACTATCCTATTTATAAAAGTTTGCTGATTGCGAACTTGTATTCGTGAAGGGCGTAATCTACCAAACCCCAAAAGTTTAGAGGTGAAGTTGCTGGAAAGGTGAAAGAAACTGACCACCATGTCATTTGGGTGAAGCACTGCTCTAAAATATGGAGCATACAAAATATGTATTGTTTAAACATCTGGTACATACCCTATCTAGTAAGACCTCTGTTTCAATGCTGCTTTTGAAGTGACGGTTACATAGGTTATGTTAGTTAGGGTAAGCATTAGAGCCATAACAACAACAACAACTAGTGAAGGGAAAGCTGTTTGAAAACATCACTCCCTCTGCTGGTGATTCTCTGAATGTAGGTACTTAACGATCTATCAAATGCAATTTAGTGTTGTTTTTTGGACTCCAGACGTGGCCACTTTCATCATCTAAAACATGTGTTCTGATACAAATCTAAAACAAATATCTTACCGGTCTAATGTGATAATAGCCAGAACTATCTGAGATACCAAAAACACCATATTGTCAGGACACACTGACAACCCCTTGGGCTTAGAACTAGTCAACCGCATTGCAAACTAGCCAGACCTGTGTATTGAAATGCCACAAACCTTACAATAATCCTTTGCTCTGTTTAAAATGAATTATTTGTAATCAATAATGATGAAGGGTCCGGATGGCTTCCAGGTTATGAGATGCTTTATGGATGAAGACATGAGCGGACCTTATGGACGTCAAAAGAACTACAAAAGACAGGTGAGTGTGAGAAACCTCACAAAACCCGACTCCCTGTACACAAGAACAGTGAATTGGCCCTCCTTCTTGTCCTTGAGGAAAAATGCACCCCCCTTGACGAGACGCAGTAGATTCTTTAAAACAACTTAGTGATCTCCTAGCCACCCACAGAATGGGTTAGTTCCATAATGAGTCAGAGACACTGTACATTTAAGGTTGCCAGACCGTTCAAAAGAATCGGTCAGCATTGAAACATTGGACCATAAAATAAGAATGGTCAAATACCAATACAAACACATACACATGTTGAGCATGACAGATAATGTTGGTCTATTGCTACATTTATTGAGATCAAGAAATCCCCAGATCCTCCTCTGTCTAAGCCTTCATTGCACGAAATAGCAGCAGGAGTGTCAAACCCCTAGACTGACTTACAACCCTCATGGCCTGACACCAAACAGTTCCACTCCTTGGTTACGGCGGTTTCATTCATTCCCTGATGGGGCTGTCAGGTTTAGGACACAAGACCGCGAAGAATCCGACAAAAGGCATGAGGTGTCAAATGACAATGGATGCCGTCTGACTCTGCATGGTCTAATTGGCCGTTACTCTCCTTGACAATTGCTTGGATGACTCTCTGCCTCATGGTCAGGTTTCCGCCCTCCTCCTTGGCCTGGTCCACATCTTCCTCACCTTAAGGAGGGATCTCACTCATCCTCACTCCCTGGCTGGCTGACATCTCGAAGTCTGCAATGAAATCACATGTCGGACACAATAACGTAATAAGAATGCGTAGGAGTGGTTGGCTTTACTGCGTTGTTTCATCTCCAACCTTGGCATGGAACATCAGAGCATAACTCAACATTGCGTCAGAAGAATTTCATTGACCAAATCAGAATTACATGTACACCGATCAGCCATAACATTTTGACCTCTGACAGGTGGAGTGAATAACATTGATAATCTCATCATCATGGAACCTGTCAGTGGGTGGGATATATTAGGCAGCACCTGAACATTTTGGCCTCGAGGTTGATGTGTAAAAAGCAGGAAAAATGGGCAAGCTTAAGGATCTGAGCGACTTTGGCGTGGGCTAAATTGTGATGGCAAGACGACTGGGTCAGAGCATCTCCAAAACTGGAGCTCTTGTGGGGTGTTTCCGGTCTGTGGTCAGGACCTGTCAGAAGTGGTCCAAGGAAGGAACGGTGGTGAACCTGAAACAGGGTCATGGGTGGAAAAGCTCATTGATGCACGAAGGCTGGCCTGTGTGGTCCAACAGACAAGGTACTGTATCTCAAATTGCTGAAAAAGTTCATGCCGGTTCTGATAGAGAGGTGTTAGAACACACAGTGCATCGCAGTTTGTTGCTTATGGGCCAGCCTAGCCGTGGACCAGTCAGGTGTTTTTTCAACCCAAGCCACCCCCACCCCCCCATATTCCTAAAAAAGTTATGTTCCATTGCTATGCAGTGAAGGATGCCTGATGGATACACGACTGGGCCAACGAGTCTTGTATCAAAAGCCATTTAGCTACAGAGTCGATTCTTTGAACCTTTAGATTCCCACTCTGACAAGTGTAACTGAATGACTCATGGTTTACATGACAGTTGAAAGACCCAACGGTCAACAGGGAGATGACAAATCACGGCATCCCACGCTTGTGCTCTTTAGAAGGTGTCAGGCGTTAGCTGCATGTTTCCATTATGCTAAAGAAAAAAGCCGACCCTGTCCCAAACATTGATGAGAACCCTCCAGACCCAGTGACCCTTCTGTAAAAACACATCCAAAATGGCGGGACTACCAACTCTATTTTTCTGTTCTTCACGTCTGCTGTCATTTCATTCATTTATTTTTTTTGTTACACGGTACATCCTAAGAAACAATTCTATACATAAAATGTTTATAATAATTGGAACAAAGTTACCCGGGGGAAAAATAATGGAGATTTGTACATTTTGTGCCTTATCAAGTTTTCACTTTCTATTTAATGGCAGCAGACAGCATTCTTTTAACATGAATCATCAACTTAAACTTAACAGTGTGCATATCAGCATTAATAGAACTTCTGTTCAGACAGCGATATACTTAGGGTAGGGTGGAATACCACAGACATCCACAGACACAGTTTTTTTTTTTTTTTTGTCCTGCCTTCCCCAATCTTAAAGGCAGAAGTGAGAAACGGTTAAGAAGTGTGACCGATGCTTTCCTGTGAGCACAGAACCCAGACGGCTGTCTGAAATGCTCTCACGCGAACGCTGTCCGGGAACCATGGCGACGGCAGGTCACAGACGTAGAAACGGAAGTGAGCAGGCGACTGAGGAAGTCATTGGTTTTTTGATGGCCATCGACGTGGTTTCATGTGTGTATTGTCACTCTGCCTGGGCTTTAGGCGTGGGAACGAGCGTCGGTGACACAGATGACCAGTCCGATTTAACTTCTAAAGAGGGTGATCGTACACTTCCTAACAGTCGTCACCATATGTGCAAACCTGGCATAATGTCCGTTGTTCAACATTCAGTTAATACTTTTAATGTTAAATCCGCAGTCAAGTTTCTGTTTATCTGCAAAAGTCCCCCGAATCTTACAGCTGTCAATGCTTTGGGTTGGGCTAAGGGGCATCACATATTTCTGTGTCCTCTGGGCCACAACTACATTGTCAACAGCAGCAGGGTCCCAAACAGCAACAAGCAAACCGCAAAAACGTGTGTTACTGGTGTCTCCTACCTAGGAAACTGTGACGTGGGTCTCACCCACCTACAACGACTCATCATCCCACCATTTACTCGTCTTCTTGATCTCCTCAGAGGGCAGCACCCTCCAAACAGACATTTACGAGTGATTTAGCCAGAGGAGTCTTGCAACAACCATGGAGATGTAACTGGCTGCGGCCCAGGCAGGCATCCCTCCCTCCCTCCTTCAGAGGTTTTAGTGGATCCAGCCTGTTGTAGAGCTTTAATGGGTTCTGACCCCCCATTTAGATGGACTGCGTTGAGGTTTTATTGGTCTGCTCTTGGTTTCGGAGTCACAGAAAGAAGCTAATGACAATTGATCATTATCAAATATTTCGGCGAATATGCACAAAGTAACTGCTAACTCATGCCACTCCCGGGCCCCGGCGTCCTCGTGGTCGTCCAGCCCGTGCCGGGTTTCATGGAAGGAAAGGATCTTAAAACACAGATGGAATTTCATCCCAATTCTCCGAATCTCCTTTTCTTTCTGTGGATAGGTTGTTTCTGCTTTAATTGTCTATCCATCTCTCCGTGTTCCGTATGTATAGTATATGACGGAGATGACAAACACATTTACGGGATGTCCTTGGCCGTCCTTCAACGGCACTTAAGGGGTTTTCAAGTGGTGGGCTGCGGAACAAATGTGGGTAACAGGAGGGTTTCATTTGGTCAAAATTAGACTTAGGGTTCCAAGTGAAATGCGTGTCACAATATCAATGAAAACACACATAATGTCATTCTCTAAATAAAGAGCTTCATATTTTGTGGTTGACAACAATATAATCCATGTGGAAATATTGACAAATAAACAGGTGGACATTTTGTTTTCTTTTCTCATTTAATTTAGAAAAGTACTGTCATTATACGATTGACAAACCAGTTAGGCCAAAATAAATTGCAATATAAATAGTCAATTGTAGCTAAGAGAAGCTGATTAAATTCAGGTCCAAATCTGCCTTATTGCAGTACATGATGAAGATAAATGTGTGTGTGCATACTAGCAAAAAGCTCAAACATCCAAAGATTAGAAAACTGTGCATTTTAATAGTAAAGAGATCATTTGTTTTGGTCTAACAGTAGCAATAATAAATCTTCCTGTCACCAGAATAAGCTCCTCCTCCTGTACATCTTATAAACGGCTGCTTTGCCTGGGTTGTAGTGACAGGACCAGACAAAACGTAATAGCATGACTCTGATAAGGTGGATAATATTTTTGGGGAAATGCATTGCCACCACCATTTCTTGCATAATACATTTTACCAACCCAAAAGATTTCACCACAGCTACGGCGTATTTCTGGTTGACATTCACAAAGTTTACTGACAAATGCACGTTTTGGTTTCCATTAGGCCTGTCGTGACATGTTTATATTCTTATACAAACAGTCCCGTGGAAAGGTTGTGTGGAAGCCTGTGTAATGTGTGACTGTGACCCATGAGGGTGGCATGTGGCTTCTTGGGGAGACGGTTTCTGTCCAGAGTGGTGAGTCTCCTTCTCCCACACCTGGCAGACCACGGCTCACAACTACTCCATCGCCGTGACCAGGCTGACCAAGCATGTCTAGCTCTCCCCACAGGCACCCAGAGCGGAGACAAGCGACGGGTAAAGAGAGGAGGGGCCTGGGTGGCTCGGAGAGAAACCACTTTGTGTCTTGAAGGGTTTGGTTGCTAAGACGTGGTGAGTCGACCCGCAACCCTGACAAAACACCGAGCAGAATCAGCCACGTTTTCCCGGCATTTTTATTATGTCTTATTCAACGTTTTACTTGCCTTTAGCTGATCGACATTCTGACGAGGATTGTAAAAAAAAAAAAAAAAAAAAGGAACATCTGACATTGTGTGTACTCAATCACCACAAGGCCAAATGCTGTTATTAGCCTAGGAGTTAGGTTTAGGGAAAGTTACTCTTGGGGTTAGGGTTAGGGAAAATTACACTTGGGGTTAGGGTTAGAATTGGGGTCAGTGGTTAGGATTAGGAGATAGGGATAAGGTTAGTTGTAGAGATATGGTGAGGGTTAACATTTTTGGCTTGGGTTAGGTAGAAAATAGAATTTTGAATATACATTTTTGTGCACTATCAATTATAGCGATTGTGCAAGTGTGTTGAAAGGAAACAGAAAAAAGGAAAGGAGGAAACCGACAAAGGGTAATGACATATGTGTTAAACACCAGATTACTTCAGGTAGGAGCTGGACTGTGGACCACATAAAAAAGAAAATGGATGCTCAGTCTTTGTTTGGTTTGTCTTTCATTTATAGATGCTTGAAAGTTCCAACAGAACTGAAACAAATCTTATGCAAACCTTCGGGCTAACACATTGAGTCTTAAGAACCATTGCTTTATTACTCCGGTAGTTCTGTTTTTACCGTAGAATTTTTATCAGTAGAATTTTTATCAGTAGAATCGGGTAGTAGAGGGGCTGGTTGTATGCTATGAAAAATCCCCCAACATCATGTGACCGTTGCTAAAAAGGTGACTCAACTGCTACATTGCATCTCCAAAAATGAATGCGGCACAGGTAAGGATGATTCATTCAGGGAAAATGAATGCAATGACCTAGAAAAAAATATCCTTGCTGTTTCTTTCTAACCCAAATAATTTCCCCCAAAAAAAGTTTATCCCAAGCAAAATTGTCAATTAACCCTTAGAGTGAACCTGATCAAAATCAAAGAAGTACAATTGTGCATGGAGGCAAAAACAATTACATCATTTTTCATATAGTTGAGGATTACAGGCTGTAGAATAATGTAAATCTTTTGATATGTTTGCCCAGTTCCACTAGGAAGTGATCGCAGCACGGTAGTGGCATCTGCATGGTTGATGGGGTTGCGCCAACAGTGAGGTGATACGGTGTCTACGCACACAGAGGTGCGTTACTGTCCAGCCCAATAGAAGTGAGGTCCTGTGCAGCCTGGTTTTAGGGCCTTGTTAAAAACACCCAAAACCAGGCCAGGCTTTTAAGGTTCCTGCAGAGGAAAACCACCACTCTTGGATGAATTAATATTTTACCTCACTACCGGCAATACACCCGCGTTTAGTGACCACAGGCCATGTTAAGTGTTCCTGA
>JACXGK010006044.1:20498-30531 GCA_016801125.1 Novumbra hubbsi
GGGTGGGATAGGATGGGGAGCTGGGGTGGGCCCTGGGTGGGATAGGATGGGGAGCTGGGGTGGGCCCAGGGTGGGATAGGATGGGGAGCTGGGGTGGGCCCTGGGTGGGATAGGATGGGGAGCTGGGGTGGGCCCTGGGTGGGATAGGATGGGGAGCTGGGGTGGGCCCAGGGTGGGATAGGATGGGGAGCTGGGGTGGGCCCTGGGTGGGATAGGATGGGGAGCTAGGGTGGGCCCAGGATGGGATAGGATGGGGAGCAGGGGTGGGGGGGGGTAGGTTTGTTTTTGCTGAAGAGGTGGGCATTTTTAGGATTCAGTTTCCTCAGCTAGAGACATCCCTTGAAAAAACGCCATCCGTTAGATTTACCATAGAATGATTAGGCTTCAGCACACCAGTGGCAGTCTAAATCCTCTTTGGTGAAAACAAAACATACAGTGTGTCATTTTGAATGTTGCAAGATGAGCACAGTAAGAACCCACTGTCCTTTGACAGCACAGTTTGGGATGAGATTGTGTGTTTGCCCCTTTGGTGCAGTTAGGTCTCACCGGTCTACAGTGTCATTCTAATGAGTGGCTCCATGCTGAACTCTTCTCGTCCTGTACTCTCCCAGTGGTCATTTCAACATTTAAACGGCATAACAAAGAATTTGCCTGGTGTTTATCTCTGCCAGTCATTTCATCCTAGCACTTAAGCCTTATAAACTCAGCGACAAATCAAATTAGGCTTTAGCTTCTCTCAGCAGTTCAGACCTTTCTGGTGCAGTATAATTTATCCCCCTGTAATCCACTTTGCTAGGTAAATCCACTTTGCTATGTGAATCTACTTTGCTAGGTGTAGCATGGTGGCTGGAGAGGTGGAGCTAGAAGAATCATGCCTGTAATATGGGGAATGATGACGCTTAGAGAGATTTAGTCAAATTAGACCTGGATTAGAAGTGGCGGTGACATTTAGTATTTATTTCTAAAATTATAGACATGGTGAAGTTTAGTCTACCTCGAAATATGATGTCAGAGCAAAATACCTCTCTGAGCCAACACAAATCTTCACACACACTCTTTCACAGTCTCTCCATTTCTCTCCCCCTCTCTCCCGCACTCTCCCACTCTCTCCCCCTCTCATCTCCTCCCATGAGAGGGCTACTGTGCAGCAGGTTCGGGCTTGATTCAATTTCAGTTCTATGAAACATTCTCCAAAATAGAAAAATATTTGCTGTCAACATTTATCAGATTATGTCTATACAAGTGAAGTTTGGACTGTACAGGCCGTTCTGACCAGAGACTATATAACCTGCTGCCCCTTAAAACGTTAATACAGAACATGTTTGCCGTCTCAACTGCGGCATCCACACAACATCCAGAAAAAAACGAGTCATTTCCGTTCCGCAAAATGAACTGCTGAGTCGGCTACAGGGCACGCTGTTTTGCACTTGTACTGGTAGCACGGCTGAAGATTATTCTGTTTTTCATGAACTGTGAGTGTGTCTGTGTGCGGTACAGCATGGTAACTCAGAGGGGTGATGCTCCTAAAGCTGCTGCTTTATCAATGAGCTCATAGGTGAAAAGGCTTTACGTGGCCAAGGAGACACCTCTCCTTTTTTGAGCTGGCCCAGCCTGTACCCATTTGAGTGCACTGCTGAGATGGGGAGCAGCAGGCTATGTTGAGGAGAGGAGGGCAGGAGAGAGTTGTAAGGCAGGTGTTTGAGTGATCTCTGCAGCCCGTTCATCACTGTCATGGCACAGCCCACCAGTGGCCTCCCCCACCTCCATCCTACAGCCTGGAGGTATAAGGAGGAACAGACCCATTCAAATCTGGTTCATACTACATATTGTCCCTGATTCACAGTACATACTGTCTCTAAATCACAGTACATACTGTCTCTGATTCACAGTACATACTGGCTCTGATTCATAGTACATGCTGTCTCTGATTCATAGTACATACTGTCTCCGATTCATAGTACATCATGTCTCTGGTTTTTACTACATACTGTCTCTGGGTCTTATTTCATACTATCTTAAATTCCTACTACATACTGTCTCTGGGTCTTATTTCATACTATATTAAATTCCTACTACACACTGTCTCTCCTACACTCCTACTATCTCTCTCTCTCTCATGTCCTTCATAAACCCCCACTCCCAACCTTACTCCCACACAGACACTACTCCTGTGAGATACACTGTCTCTCTGACGCCCCCCACAAAATACATTTGCAAAGAATTTGTTTCGCTTTTGTTCCCTCCGCCCGTGCCTCTGGCCCCCTCCAGATCATAGGGTCTGGAACAGATTGTGATGTGTTAGCTGGAGCATGCAGCTGTGTTTTGGGGACATTTTGCACCCTGACTTTTTGATTAGTGAAATGCCCTTATATCATAAACAAGGATTTATTACATCCCAAAAGGATGTTTGCTAAACTGCAGAGCTTTTCAGCAGATATAAACATCATTCATTCTTTTTTAATAGTTAAAAGGACACAATGTGCTATTGGGAGGATATGCTACTTGAGTTAAATGGATTTTCATATATCATCAAAATGGTTTATTATATTCTTATAGTGTAACTGCTTAATTCAACTTGTCAAATGTAACTTTATTATAATAACCATGGTTCCCTGGGGCATGTTCTAGCCTTTTGGGGCCCTACAGAATTGGATTTGGCCCCCTCTCAACTATAAAACTTTACCGTCTGTCACGTTGCCTCCTGGTGGCGGATCGTCCTCCGGGCGCGTGCCTCCCCGGCGTTCGACGTCGCCGGCCTTCTAGCGCCGTCGTGTATGTATGTCCTGTTTCCCATGTCCTGTGAAGGCACCCTTCCCTGATTCCCCACAGCTGTCCCCAATCAGCTGGGTACTTAAACCCCTGTGTGTCTCGTCTCTTTGTGCGTTATTGTTGTTGTTGTGTGTTGGATGTCCGTATATCTATCAGCCGTGTCTCTGCACACCTGTTTCATAAAATACGTACTATTCCGTGCCTGCGAGCACGTTTGCTCTTTGTTTTAGCCTTTTACGGCTTTCAGTGTTCTGGAAGAATAAACTTCGAAACCTTCATTCACCCCTGCGCCTTGATCATTTCATTCACTGCACCAGCCGTCACACCGTCCCCATGTTTGTATAATACATTCAAGGTACAAACAATCATGTAAAGACAGAATTACTACAGAGGGGCCTGGGCCTGCTAGTGTCTCAAGTTGCCATTTAGCAACTTGCATTCTAGGACTATCTAGAGTTCTCACAATGCCGTAATAATCTACCTGATAATGGAGTCTAAATTCCAATTCAATTCGAATTATGAAATGATTACTTGTGTGTGCTATAAATCATGGCATATTTGCATAGAGTTTGTTTTGCCACAAAAAACAAGCGAAATGCTTGCTTACATATGTCTGAGTATATAGCCCAGCTAGTTGGACTACCAGGCAAATTTAAGTTTGGGAAATTTATGGAAATTGATTACACTCCTACCTAACAAATTTAGTGTAGCCTACAACATAAGCTTATTGAACAAGCAGAATGTCCACTTGCTGTTTTAGCGTCCTAGCATAGCACACTAACATAGTTCGCTGCAGAAGATAACCAAGCTGTAACATGCTAACAAGTTGTTTTAGCGTGCTAGCATAGCTAACTAACATTGTTGGCAGCAGAAGATAACCAAGCTGGAACATGCTAGCAAGTTTTTTTTGCGTGCTAAAGACAATCAGTGTTCACAGGAAGGGCTGGGGGAGAGGAAGAGCTCAGCCTGGTGCTGTCATGGGAGATCTGTGGTCAGTATAACAGGCCATCCTCCGCCCTGATACCTCTCCACCCTGATACCTCTCCACCCTGTTCAACGGTACAACTCCCTGTCAGATGGCCTAGCTTATAATGCTCTTAAGGCTGCTGGAATATGTGTGTGAGGTAGCATCTTGCCACTGCTCTTTTCAAACACTTTAGGTTCAGTACAAGAAAATGCATTGAACTCCAAAAGCAATATGACAGTGACACATTTTTAGACAGTTTTGTTGTCTGTATGTTCCAGCACTTCAAATGTGTAAATGCATTATTAATACGAGGTTAAAGAGCAGACTGTAATATTTAAATGTACATTTATTTCTATTGATATTGGATTAATCTTATTTTCTACATAGCCTACACATTTTTGGGGGTCCAATAGCATTTGGGACACTTCTGACATCATTATCTAGAATACAGTAGTAATGTTTTTGTACAAACCCATTTCCCAAAATGTTTTTTATACATGGTAGCTAGTGTGTCATTGACCTGCCAGAAAAGGGAGCTTAATCCAATGAGTTTGGAAGCATTTGGTTCTATTCGAGCAGTGCTCTTTCAGTGCACTTCATAATAAATCCTGCTGCTGCTTTCACCCCATATATGATCAATTAAGACAAATTAGCCTATTGTAGTTGCCACACATGCCCAGAATATACCACTACCTCCACCATATTTCACAGATAACGTGGTATGTCAGTTTCCATTTTTCTTCACCCTCTCCTCTTGTCATCACTCTGGTACATGTGATTTATCTCATCTGTCCTCAATATCTTTACCAGAACTCTGCCGGATTCTTCTGTTATGTTTCCGGCCATGCTTGATGGGTAACTGGTGTTTATACACCTTGTATTCTTCGGTCAACCACTGTCAAGATCTTGATTACTTTCCATTGCTCAGCTCACCAGGGCTTTGAACATTTGAGATCAGAATATTTTGGCTGTTATCTCATGACAACCAGCTTGACTCACATTGACACATCTTTGATCCTCATGTGGTCACAAGCCATTGACAGGCTCCAAAGCCTATTTTCTGGAATAAATATTGACATCTCTTCCCTGTGAGATGTTTTAGGAGACATTTTCAAATTATTAGACAAAGCTCTGAAAGCAAAGCATGTCTGTAATTTGAACTATGTTTAAAAATCTATACAAGTTTGTGTACATGATTTAAACATGTTGGAATACATAAGCATATTTATTAGGGTTCTGATAGGGTCCAACAGTGGAAATATACTGTTAAAGTATTTATAAAATATATTCTCCAATAATCAATGTGTACATATTTTTATTTATTTATTTAAAGGTAAAAATATTATGTGGAATATTTGTTGCTGTCACGGTTGCGGTGGGGTGCAGAACCATACGCTGACATTTTCAAAAGTAAAGGTGATTTAATCCAATAAACACACAAAACAAACTACACGAACAGTAAACGTAAATGAAAGGTGCTAAATCACTTAGCAAAAAACATATAAACGACTTACAATAAACGTGTAGCGTATTCACTGTGAATTGGAAATAAAACAGAGACAAACCGTGAAGTTGTGGAACACAAACAATCAACCACACCTATTGTGTGGCTGATGCCCAGCCTAAGTAGGCTCCCCAATCAGAGTCAACTGAACACAGCTGCTCTAACTGGGGAGCCCACAGCAGCATAGAGAGGGCCAGAGGCCTCACTAACTGACATGCCCTGACTGCGAGCCCCAAAGCATAGAGGAGGCTAGGGGCTCCCAGACAGGACATGACAGTTGGCATCTTGTATCTAATTTGTTGGTTTAGGTGTCATGGTTCTTGTTTGGTAGTATGGCTGAGCATAGGTATTAGGATTCGGGTTAGATATTATGCTTGGGGTTAGGTGTTAAGGTTTGAGTTAAGTATTATGTTTGAGGTCAGGTGGGAAGATTTGGTTTAGGTATTATGATTGAGGTTGGCTGTTAGGTTTAGGTAGGAAAGTTGAGTTTAAGGTTAGGTGGGTATTAAGGTTAGGGTTAGGTTATATCAAAAGTATATAAACTGCCAGTAAATTAAGAGAGAAATAAAAAATGTTGACTTATCACATGGTCTGTGGAGACAGAATTGTATGGTTTGGCAAAAAAAAAGTTTTTAGAACATTTGTCTGAATGGAGGACGTTTCAATTTAATTATATTGGTCATACTGCATTCAAGTTTCACAGTTGAAAGACCACCATGTCAACGATATTTAATAAGCAGGAGTTTTTAGTAGGCTATAAACTGGAGAAAGGATATTTTTCTAAATCCCAGGCAGCTTCTCTCCCTAGTCAGAGGCGCCTGTTCTGCCTCTCTCTCTCCCAGACTTTAAGCAGCAACCATATCCTTGTTATTTGATTACTACAATTGTCGGGGGAAAAGCGCTATTCATGTTTATGCAACCTAATAATCTCCCTCAAAATACTTTCAGAATAACCTTTATTGTAGGACGTTTCCAGCTGACGAAAGGCTGAAACAGGAAAATAATTTATAACAAATGTGGAAAATTAAGGTTACTTTTTCATAAAAACTTGACGTCATTTTTGCTGCTCAAAGATTTTAAGCTTACAACCTTAAAAGTAAAATCCTGTGGCTCAACCACACAGCCATTCTGCCCGTCCAAAAAGGCCTGACAAAACAGCAATCGGTTGTATTTAATTGTAATATCATTGCCCCTAGAGGTGCACCATGTATATAAAAGAAACGCCTGAAACAAGATGCCCTGCGTAATCATCTTAACAAGAAGGAACCGTTTCCCCTTCTGCACGGTTAAACCAATCCAGTAAATGTAACGGCAGAGTTAAAACGGAGTGTCCTCTTCTTTATACCCATTGACCTACTAAAGTGTCATTCACCAATCCACAGAGCTGAGAGCAGAGTATGCTGTCCAATCAGATTTAAACAGCTAACATTCTCAGAGAGTACATCGCAACTTGAAGTGGGGCCTGGTCCGGCTGGTAACTTCTCGTGTGTTTCCATTGATAAGACAAGGCTGAAGAGACACAGCAAGGCTTGCGTTTACTAGACAGTAGAAAAGTATGTAAACATGTCTGAGGCAGCTTTAAGCTAAGTCAGGTTGTCGATTTGGCCTGAGCCTCCGTAATTTTGTTATCACATCTCTATAGGTTACGTTGGTTTGTGTGAGAGTGTTTCCAGAGTCTCCATTCAGATCAGGTTAGCATTTAGCATCAGAGCGGGGCGACAGTGTTGTGCTAGCCCTGCAGATGTGAGTCCAGGGCAACACCTTACTGTGGGTAATCTATCAAACCAAGTGAAAGCCATAATTAACTGTCTGAGAGACTTCCAGACACGTACAGTTCAAGTTTCACACGTTTCCGGGCTGCTCTCCTTGTGCTGTTATTGGCTCCCCTTCAGAATAGAGAACACACTGAATACAAGACGTGGAACTGGACCCTGAATAAGAACCGTAAGTCAAGGCAGAGAAAATACAGTGTTTCCATTACAATACAAAAGGGCTCACTTTGCCTTGAAAGGATTAATGTGGCCACTGGTCCAAGATCTCTTTATGACACTCAACTGTCAACTGCTTCTATTAATGTGTGTGCGTGTGCGTGTTTTCCTATCTATTCCAGTGCCGGCGCAGAGCTAATTTGCGCTGTTCCTCCCCCCAAAACAACTCCTTATTACCCGACTGAATCACGGCTCCTGCAGCCCCAGGTTCTGGGAGGGAGCAGGCGGGAGGGATTATGATAATGGCGGTGCGTGGGAGGCTGGAGAGAGGCCAGGATTACAGAGGGATTCTCCTTGATCCACAGAGATGCTGATGGTAATACTCCCTGCCCATCCCTTCTCTGCACACACACACCCACCTGAGATACTACGCGCGCACACGCACACAGTGACATGTTGTACACACACCGAGCGGACTGAGGGCACAAGGGCTTACTCAAGGTCTGTGCGTCCGTGAAGAGAGCCAGTGTGGGTGATTCACTCCTTCCAGGGCGGCAGACTGAGACTGGCCTTGCGTCAGGGACACCGCACGTCTGCCCCCACATGTGCGCAATCAGCCCCTGTATCTGACCACTGCCACCTCACTGGGGTTAACGCGCCGCCTGTTCCCCGACACCCCCCCCCATGTTGTCTGGCTCGTCTCCCTCCCTCGCGTAGGTCATTCCCCCACACGGGTACGGTGTTACCAGGAACCTAATATGCTGACCTCACTGGGATGTCTGGTAAAATGTCTGCGTGCCTTGCTGGTCCTGTTTGACCTTGGCGATGTGAGGGCGGCGGACGAAAACGTCCTCAGAACAGCGTTGTTAACATGCTATCTTCTAGACCCGCAAAGAGGGCAGTGCATTTCTTTCGTTGCTTCGCGCTCAGGCCCCGCTCCTGTGTGGAAACGTATCCCTCTGCCGGACCTTCCCTTTCTGCATCGTCGGGCGGCTCCGCCATTAAACCGCCCCTGTAAGTGTGTGTGTGTGTGAGGGAAGCCGCAGCCTGCCCTCTACCTCTCCCCTTAACAAAATCATGTCAAGCAATTAATATCTTAATACCTCCATCAGCGTATCCGTGGCTCACCTCCACAGCCCACCAACTGGTTGTTTTCCACACTGGGTCTGGACGGTGGTTTCCCCGGTCTCATTTCCCAGTGCCCTGGTGGTCAGCTGTGGTTTTCAGGGGCACGAGGAAGGAGACTGTGGGCAGGGAGGCCCTCCACTCACCTCCACACCCAGCCGAGCGTTAAGTACTCCTCGCTAGTCTCTTCAGTCCTGAGAGCTGCGGCAGCCACAGCCCCTAATGCAGTGGCCATTCAGCAACCCCACTCCGCTCAATACTATCCATTATGGCCAGAGGAGATCAGGCCTGTATGAGGGGCATCACCTCTACGCATATTATCTTCAATATGCTAATAGTTGCCGGGTGAAGCGTTCTTAATGTTTAGGTCGCTACAAATTGTCTGGTTGTGACGGCGTGGGTTTGATAGTTGGCCTTTCCAGGAGGCGGAAGGTGTGACTGTGTGTCCGATAAGGGTGGAGCATAGAACCCAACATCACTGGGGGGGAGGGTCAACATGGTGGCTTTGTGTGTTATATGTGCATTTGGAAATGTGTTGTTTGGACATCCCGACTTGTCCTCTGACACAACGAGGCTCAACCATTATAAATAGAAACTCTGGAGCAAATAGGGCCTTGCTCAGGGCCCTATTTGTCAGCCATGTACATCGCTGTAAACAGGATTTAACACCATTTCTAGGGATGTGTCTCTTACACAAACTGAGTTAATACAATATCTGGTTTGAGTTAGGTGTTTCTTTTACAGCTTAGGTTTTCAAAGGAAAGGAAAGGCCAGAAAAGGAAGACTTTTGAGCCATAGTTCCACAATATTTTGTTTTTTCACTTTTTCATTCATTTCTTTTGGCAGGATCTCCCAAAAACTGGTGGAAGGTCTTGGCAGACCATGCGCTAAAATCTCAGGACTGAAGAGGCTAAAATAAGTACATAACTCATGTATCTATTAACCACTGAGAAGAGTGAAAATAAGTGTATTTGTTTTTCCGCCCTTGCCTGGCCAGTGAGTCTGGTCGTATGATTGTATAACGTTTTCATCTCAACATGTGTGCAGCCTCCCCAGTCCTTTCGCTGTGCGGTTTCAGTCTAAGCTGCTACCGTTCCTCCATCATTTATCTTACCCAGCTCATTTAGAAGCCCTCGTTAACGCTCCAGACACACACACCACACACGCACACACACGTAGCAGTCCCCTCTGGCTTGTGACTCTAACCGAGGTCATCTGATCCGTCTCAGGCAGGCCGGGCCCACACACCTTGGCTGGCTGGGTGGCAGCCGTGCTGAGTACACCGTGGTGGTTGGGCATGGTTCTCCGCTCTGCTGTGCTCTGGACACTGAGCCTGTAACTGCTGTCAGGGTTCCAGCGTGCAACGTTACTTCACCTTCAGACCAGGCTAACATTAAACTCCAGCTGTACAAATATGTATATGTTTAAGTACCAGGGCCACGGGGGAGAACTCATGCTTTCGGTAGATTTTGAACTGTATTAATTACTTTGCGTGAGGGTATTTTGCGGCGGTCTTTCTGATAATATGGGCCCATGTAGCCCTAGCGATGTTGGTCTCGTTCTGATAATATGGGAGCATGTTGAGCTAGCGATGTTGGTCTCGTTCTGATAATATGGGAGCATGTTGAGCTAGCGATGTTGGTCTCGTTCTGATAATATGGGAGCATGTTGAGCTAGCGATGTTGGTCTCGTTCTGATAATATGGGAGCATGTTGAGCTAGCGATGTTGGTCTCGTTCTG
>JACXGK010006045.1:0-30285 GCA_016801125.1 Novumbra hubbsi
ATCATTGATAACTGGCCCCTGGTCATCTTCATCATTGATAACTGGCCCCTGGTCATCTTTATCATTGATAACTGCCCACTGGCCCCTGGCTCCCTATTGATGGGTCTTCATACCTTTGTGACATGGAACAAGATCAACCCTACCTAAATGCCTGATAAGTGGAACAAGGGAGTGTTCCTGGAGCAGCTGTGAAAAGCGCTAGTACCCCACACATTCAAAGGGAGCGCCTCCCCCACACAACAGCCTCTGCAACACTTCTGAAAGCTGAATCTTGCCCTGATTTACCCGAGGCTGCAGCTGGGGCAGGCAAGAGGAGGTGATGCCAATTCGGCCCCCCAAAGACGGACCGTAAGACAGATAATATGTTCTGCACATGGGAGAAATACATCTGTCCATACACACACACATACCTGCATTCTGTCCTACATGTGCTAATTAGAGTTGATTAATTTATGTTCTTCACATTTTAGTTTTGCCACTATTATCTTATTTTATTTTAATTTGTTGAGTATACCTTGTCAGGTCAAAGCAACAGTTCCGAATATTGGAGAAGACAGGTATTTTGTTGTTGAACTCTTATTGTACGGTATATAAGAACATTTCCCTATGTTGCCAAAAAAAGTTTGTTATTGTTTATTTTCAATTAAATGCATAAAAAATTACTTTCTGCACATTTGTGCTACTTTCTTAGGCTAAACAAGGACTATGCTAAAACATTTATGTTTACACCTATGCAGTACAATGCAATGCAGTAAAATGCAATTAATCTGCTTTATTTTAGGGGTCATTTTAGACCCCTAGGACAAGGGGAGTATAAACAATATTAGGACTACGCAAGGGCTGGAATGGCCTTTCATTTGGCCACTGTCATCATTTCAAGCGACAACACAGTGGCTTAACAAGATGCCAATTGAAAAAAAAAGGAGACTGACATACTTACATTAACGAAGAGATGCCTAAAGCAAAACAAGCCACAACCCTGTTGCGTACTGGTACTAAGGCATCTAGCCAGCTACAGTATCAACCAAGAATAAAACCAAAAAAACAAGGACATTCAAATAAACCACAAAGCTCCATCCCTCGAGAGTTTTAGATTACGGAAACTTGTTGACACATTTTTCAATACATATTTAAGAGAACATCCAGTGGCTCTATAAAACCAGGACCACCGTGACTGCATACATATTGACTTATGAACGGAGACACAGTGTGTTCAGTTAAACAGGGACGCTTTGAGTAACGAAACCTATCTAGATGTATTTTCTATATCATGCTCCTCCTACAATAGACGTTGATGCTAATCCCATTCCTCCTCTCCTTCTGGCCAACTATGTTTGAAACAAATCTCAGGGACCTATAAAGCTTTTAAACAATAAACAAACCACATAAGGGTCCCCCAGGGTCAAGTGCCCCTTTAAGTTAGTACAGTCCCAAGGCATTGGAGTTGGCATAATAGCCTTGGCCATTTTTAATGAGAAAGGTGAGATGCAAATGTATGGACCTTTTTCTACCATCAAAATGAATTCTAAACGTAATTATAAAATGTCCACATATCCACATACCGGTTGGGCTGGGAAAGAAAACACTTGTGTTCACTAAACAGAATGAGAGAGGGTGGATCACACGGACTTTTAACCTCTGGGCCACTCTGGCCTCTCACCTTTAACCTCTTTGTTATCATCAGGTCGGTCACATCTAAAAGCCTCTGCGATCCAGTCTGGCACCTCCAGGTTCCACGGGCTTTGTCTCCCGTCTCCCCCCGGCCTCAGTGACAAGTTCTGGGGCCACATCTGTGCTGGGGTCTAGCCTTGGTGGTAGCGTAAACAACACTGGGTGTGTGTGTGATCTGGTGTCACATGAAAGGCTCTGCCGTCTATATGTTTACTCCTCCAATGTATGTATTTATGCAGGGGCGGCTTTGGCTCAAAGGGGGCTGGAGTGGGCTGACGAGGTGTGTGGGGGGTCTGGGGAGGATGACAGGCGAGATGGGGGGGTGGACAGCTGGAGCCAGAGATGATACTGACTCAGAGCCCAGGTCCTGGGATGGATGGATGAAGGGTGTCCAGTTGGATGTTAAATGAACATTAATTGTATCTAAACAAACACATCAACACGCAAACACAATGCACTGTCCTGGAAGGTTGTATTTGTTTCCTAATCTAACATTTTGAACCAAAGACGACAGCAGCTGAACAAACTGAACTGCAATGAGGAAGGTTCAATCTTCATGAACATTCAAGGTCAGTTTCACTTTGTTATCGGGACTCTCTCAGAAGTTCAGGTTTAAAGTGCATCCAAAAATTGTATGGTACTTTCATATCATTAGTATAAAAGTACCCATAAGCCTGTGTAGCTCGGTAGAGCATGGCTCTTGAAATGATAGAAGTTGCGGGGGGCCCAAATCAAGCATGTATAAAATCACTACTGTAAGTCGATCTGAATAAAGGTATCAGCAGAGTGACTACAATGACACTGTAAATGTAATATGAAATATGTACCTAGTAATAGCTTTTTGATAAATTAACTTAAACCTCTATGTGATTAACATAAATGTGAAACTATGACTTCCGGTGCCTGGTTGTACATCCTAATAGGAGCCATCTTTTTAAGTTACGGTCTTTTTACCGTCCCCAAGCGTCATGCAACTCTTCATGACGCCACCAGAAGGCAGCGAGGAGCCCCCACAATGAGTCCTCATGGAGTTTACATGGTAAATTAAAAAACGAAACAGAAGCAAAGTAATAGAATACAATCAGCCTACCCTGAGAATGTTGGAACAAAAGTGGTCTTACACTGGTACCAGATCTGGTGGTATTATGATCATGTGCATTTTTGTTTTCAAACCGAGGTAGAGGTGCCTGTATTTTGCTGGCACCTGAAATACTGTTGTTTGAGTGCTAACTGTGCATAATGTATTGTCTGTGAGTTTACATCTAAACACTGTGGAAAGAATCCATGTATCCTTTGTAAGATTGATGCAATTGGCCAGCATAGTCCAAGTTTGTGTGTTCAGTACTGTAATGTGGTCCCTAAATGTAAAGGCACAAATAAAATAAAATGACTATTTATGTATTAATTGGTATGCATTCATCATTCACCATTATACCATTAAACAAATACACTTATATTGGCCTGTATTCAATCCAAAATCCCCGTGTCTCTCTGATTATGCTCACATATTCAGCATTTAGAGTGCCTGATAATCTCAACAAACATTGTGTTTAATGTTACCGCACCTAAAACCAGCTTTCGGATTCCCGCCACAGTTTATGTGCAGAGACATCCAAACATACATTGTGCCACGGTAGAGAATATGTAGAGATACAGTAGAGAATATGTGGAGACACGGTCGAAAATATGTTGAGACAGTAGAGAATACGTAAAGACAGTAGAGAATATGTAGAGACACAGGAGAGAATATGTAGAGACACGGTAGAGAATATGTAAAGACACAGTAGATAATATGTAGAGACAGTAGAGAATATCTTTGCTACGTGGGAGGGAGAACAGGTCTGTCTTTCTTTGTTAAAAGCCTAGCAGGTGTAAACAGCAGACAGTTAGGTGATACACTTTCCCTTTCCATCTCCAGACTCAGTAGTTTTCCTTTGAAACAAGATATGGGTCAGCATATCTACATTATATGTTACTGGGTAACACAATTCTCCTAACCACATGGCCACTTTGCCAATACAGTTGGCCCATTCCCTTCATCAAATGACTTTAATATAGCTACGTCTTTACATGTTTGGCAAACGTTTTTCAGTGTTCGATTTGAGAGTCCTGGATTGTGTTCACCAAGCACCAAGCAAGAAAGGGACTATACCCGAAAGTCTTCAATAGTGAATGCTATTTTTATTGTCTATTGCCAAATGTTTTACTATTGTGTTCACAAATGACCATAATGCTGGTTCCCATGCATGGAGACCGAACGGCTGGCGAGGTGTGGGACCGCTCCTCCAACATCCCCTGAATCGTGTTGGCTGATGCTGTAAAGAGAAGGCCCGAATAAGAGCTGCCCAGTGCATTGCCCGCCTCTGATCTGATCCTCCAGCCCTCCTCCTGAGGAGACTGCTCTGCCAGTTCCTTTATCCCCGCTATCTACCATCCTGGGCAGGCAGAGCAAGAATGACAGTCCCCCGCTGCCCCTGAGGGCCTCCGTCTCATTTACACCGACCACCTCCCATCGGCCTTCAATATCCAAACCAATTAGACTGAGAATCCACCTCTTTTGTGGAGAGAAAAGGCAAAGAAGGAGAAGGGCCGAGTTGGTTGTAGGAGGCTCTGGCCAATAGGACTCACTTAAACAGTGGGAATTAAAGCTCCACATATTTTGTTGGGAGAGAGCTTCTCTGGGGCCAGAGTGGGATTATGCTGCAGATTGTGAGTTCCCATGGACCAAGACAGAGGATGAAGGGGGTTCAGGTTTTGGCGTGGTGGTCTAGAGGCTCTTTATGAGTTGGGGTCTGTGTGGATGAAAAGACCTGCTCCCAGCATGCAGGCCCCTATGGTAGAAAGTGGGACAGGGCGGCTATTGAGGCCCCTGACTCTCCCCCTCTCTGTTTCCCCCTGTGAAACCCCTAGGCTTGGCCGGAGAGAAGAAAATGAAAACAAGATCTCGTATGTTGAACACAAACACGACATGATAGGAGATGACGGAAAGGAAACCATTTCTTTGGAGAAATTACTTCATGGGGGGGAAAAGTCAGGAGTAATGAGGACAATATAAAAGCGAGAAGTTACCGAGAGAGTGAGACTGAGAAATATTGAGGGCGAGAGAGAGAGAGAGAGAGAGAGGTGAAAAGTGAACGCGTGATGGCGTGACGGAGCCCGGGGGGTCCGTGGTCAAGTCTTTGAAACAACTCGAAGAGCATCAGGTTATTTATCCAAACGGCCAATCAACTGATGCCGGATATCAATTAAAAAGTTTGTTTTGAAAAACATCAGAAGCCCCGCAGGGAGAACAGGACTACAGGCTTCTTCAGAAGACTTATCTCATTGGATACTTATGAACAGCCTTCGGTTTGAATAACTTAAACCTTTCACTTCCGACATCAAAACAACACACGCAATCACGCACAAGCTCGCGCACACACTGGCCCACGCACATTTCCTGACACGCAAACCTCCACCTCTAAATCTCCTGAGCGCCTTCCATGATTCCACGCTTGTCACCATGTCCCATTGCTCAGTGTCCCATGTCCCACACCTCTTTGAAGCTCAGCACAGCAGTTTTGCTCGGGTGCCTGGCTGCATATTTATGCGAGGAGGTGAGAACTCTGATTCCAGCATCTCTCCCTGTCTCCTAGACCTGTTGAAATGGGCCAGGAAAGGATCCTTCACTGCACTGTACTCAGAGCGCAGTTAGAATCCGCCTCTAGATCAAAAGAGACAGTGTGATTATATATTTTCACAGATTACTACTTAACGTTAAAGAGTTCTATGGTGTTCCCGCCTAGATGAATACACTTACTGTAAGTGGCTCTGGATAAGTGGCTGTGCTAAATGACTCAACTGTCAAGTGTATAAAATTGTTGGTGGGTTGTCCTGACAACGACAAGGCTATTTCTTCTTATACGTAGGTAGTGTGACTGGACTTGTCACATTGTACTCTAGCGACTCCATGTGCTGGTGTTGGGTGCCTGCTAACTAAACTGTGAATGTACGGTTGGGGAATGCGTTACCTCAGCTCACGTGTACCAGCAGCAACCTACAAGTAGATCAGGCTTTAGTATAGCTGATGTAATAAAGTTAGCTTTTCTGTGACGCAACAGGGGTTGCTAGTTGACTAGCTTGTTTCATTTATCTATCTGATTATTTTCATGCAGTTTGATTTCAGTCAAATAATAATTGCCACTTCATGATATAGCTGGGCCAGCCACTTCATATTACATGAACAAAATGGGGTTAGTGATGCTGCAAACCAGTCATAAACACTCAGCTTTCCACTTTAAATATGTCCCGATTAGTACCTAGCCAGCTATCAAGAGTTGTAATTGATGTGCTTTGCTGATCAAAAGGAGCAGACTAATCTTAAGACATTTTGGGGCAGTATGTTTACAATTTAATGAAAAAAGTATGCATGTTTGTTTCAGTGATTTTAAGTTAGCTAGCTGGCTACTTATGTATATAACATTATAAAACAAGAGGTGTCCTTTGGACAGGTGTGGTTAGGTCTATATTGATGAAACAACCTTTGCAGAAAATTCTTTGTACAATTACTTTATTTAAAGGCAAAATCCATTCAACGATCATTCTGAACATCATCTGTTTCGCTGTTGGCAGACAATTCTAGGCACCGTGGCAGACCCTTGACCACATGGTGTCAGCAGTTAAGAACAGCAGGCAGGGAAAGCAGAACAACCTGCTAGCTTTAGCTAAACCAAACAGCCACTCAGTTCTAAAATACCAATTATTTAAGAAACATAATCTTCTGCCCCATACATTGGTGTAAATCCGTAAGATCAGCAGACGGTCTACCATTTGACAGAATTCGTTTTTTTCCCTTCAAAATAAAAAGTGCAACATAGTTTAATAATGATCTTTGACGAATGAATATGGCACTTCGATAGCTAGCTAGGCCAGTTAGCTTTGCTAGATGTTCTTGAGGAACTGGAGGGCCAGTGGGTAAAACATTTTGATTGGTAGGAAGCGACATACCTACGCCCTAAAAGCACAGAGGCCTTGTGCTTTTCCGTAACACTCTAATATTTGTAATACTTTGTGAACATACTACGAATGTGCCAACCGTCAAATGTTGTTTGCGTTCACTTGAACTGGGAGAAAAGCAGTGCTTTTGCCCCCACCTTTTTGAGAGACAGCCTACAAACGTTAGAGGGAGCGGAAGGGCTGGAGAGCGGTTTAGCCAGTACACTACATAAACCAATCAGTGGGCAGGCAGCTCTGCAGCAACATGCATACTTTTCTGGGTGTGTTTGAACTCTGGCAGTGCAGTCGGTGCACTTCAAACAGTTTTCAAAGCAAACTGGTGGAAAAAGATAAGAGAGGGAGAGAACAGAGTAGTCCTTCCAGTTGCACAGAAGAACCAGAGATGGAGGATAATGATATGCAAATGGTGCTTTGTTATCAGTGCCGACTTTCACTTGAAATCCCTATAGCAAAGGTAACATGAAAGGGTAAGATCCTCCCCTCCTCTGTCCACCCACCATCGCCTTAACAACCCTCACCAACTCTCGTTGTACACGTTGGCCAACTCCAGACCCGGACTTTTAAGATCAAAAGTTTACACATCAACACACAACAAAGAAAGGGCTTGACACGAAACAGAGCACCAGTATGCAGCACTTCCGTGTACTTCTCATGGAGCAAAAAGTATTGATTGGGGCAACGCCCCGCGGCACTGAACAGAGCAGACGGAGACATTTGTGTCCATCAGTGGCCATATAGGGCAGCCATCTTTGTTGTTCATCACTGTTGTGTTTCGGTAGCAGTGTGTCTGGAATACATGGAGCTCTCTAGATCAGTCTCTCAGTTTTTCTGTGTGTGTGTGTGTTTGTCTTTCTCTGTCTTTCTCTCTTTTGCTGTCTGCCTCTGTCTGTCAGTCTCTATATCTGTCTCTGTCTTACTTTCTCCAGATAACTCTCTCTGTTTTTCTTTGTGTGTGTGTTTATCTATCTATCTTTCTGTCTTTTTCAGTGCTCTGTTGATAGTGTCTGATGCCAGACTAGATTTACAAAAGACTTGACTATTAAGTGCTGTGTTGTATTGATGCAATCCTGCCTCTGAGCCAGGTGTTTACAGAACATGTAGGTGCTCTATTATCAGGACACGAGGGCCTACTCAGCTAGAGGTTGGAAGTCTTTCTTATTTTGAAGGCACAGCATCTCTCAGTCTCACCATCAAACCAGACTGCTCTTTTACCAGAACTAGAAAATGCCTGTAAATACTTATCAAATAATTCTGCAGACCTTAATTAGCTATTAAGGGATAATGATGAAATTACAACCCTGCACTGCTTTTTGTCTCCTTTTGGTAATGTAGATCAACTATTTATATTTATACCACTGGGTGTCACTGTTTTTCTATGCAACACTTAGGACAGACTGGAAAGTACCAAAATGCAGATATAGGCCAAATTGTTTTAAACATTTTGTCATTTGCATTTCACCAGTGGGAACTACATGCCAGAGGTTCTGTGAATGGTGGTAAAATTGTCCAGCATTCTCAGGTTTGGAGGGGTTAGTTATCAAATATGGTTGCCTTGGCTAGTCGCACTCTAGCAAGTTCATGTAGCCACTGGGACACCTGTGAGCTCAATTGAGGTGGAAGGCCAGGGAGTGCATTCCTTGTGGTTTAATCCTCTTGGTTGAATGGCGGGATACGTTAAATATCTTGACATTGACAGTTGCTGGAGGATGAATAGATGAATAGCTTTAATCCTTTATTGGATATCACAAAATGGATGTGGAAAAATGGGGGGAAAGCAAAAAAAGTACCTAAAATAAATATGTGGATTGAAGTGAGATTTGTTTTAACATTTCGTCGGATACATCTTTCCTGTGTAAAACAACGTATATTTCCACTAGATGGCCACATTTCCCTGCCAGACAGACAAGGTTATTCCTCTTCACATTATGCCCCTTGGGTCGATCTGAAAGCATTGTAAAAAATAAATTTGTATATTAGCTCCACGTACCTCTATGAAAGGCCTTATTGCTTACACCTATTCTTCCAAATCAATATAGGTTCTTAGACTCGTGGTTAAAGGTCAGAGGTCAGGGGAAATCTCTGGTTTTCCCACGACTTGTTTTCACCTACAAAGAACTGAACTTGCAATTGGTCCGCTTCAAGATATGCACCACCACCATAGTGTTTTAATTCTGACTCACCAGATGTAATATAATAAGTGTATTATTTTATGTATTATGTTCATGCATGTTGTACAGTGTGTGGTGCTGCAGAGTCATATAAAGGCAGCATTATATCAAGGTGGGTGTGTCATATGGCTAGCATAGCCTCGAACCAAATCTCATTGACCAAACAAATACACGCCCTAGCCTAGTCTTCAGCATTTTAATCAATCCCAGATCGTGTGAGATGCCGATTAGGTATTTTGCTATAGGATTAGATTATTAGATTAGATTATTCTGGCCTTGAATAACGAAAGTTTTTTCCTCATTGTAGACCTATAGGCTGTCCCTAGTATTCACATTCAGCATCACCATACATACGTTACTATACGCAGATTGATTTTGGATGAAAGCCAGGATCGCAGTGTGTATGTTATGGTATTAGCATCGAACACGCCTGATGCGGATCAAATGAACCTTCGATAAGGTAAGATTGATATCGCACGTTATTAGCATACGATGATAGTTTGATAACATCCTTCTTTCTCGAAAAGCATCTGCTTTGTCAATGTCTTTAACGAGTCCCTTCAGTTGGGTGGGTATACCTTTGCCGGTGATGGCAATAAGTATTTGACCGATGTGGATAGACAAAGCCACAAGGACGATGTGTTTCCAACATGTAAATAATATCCGAAAAAGAAACAACACTTAACTGTAACGGTGCTTAACGTAACCACAGTAGAATGGTAGCGATAGGCTATTGTAGACTTGGCTGCAATGTTTTTTATACAGCAGCAACGTATACCCAAACCAGAACCTGGACAGAGAAGAGAGGATTACCTCATATGTGCCAATGCCTATGTTCTGGTTCAAGAACAGACCATCATTTATTTTGCTGACAGTGTTATGCGCGTATTTCGAAAGCTAGTCTTTCGGAGACTCCATTGATAACTGACACCAGTGATGATTCCGCTAGGTAGTCTATCACAGAGATGCTATATAGAAATTAATCCGCTAGTCAAGATATTACCTTCTCACCATAAAGTGAGGGACTGTCGGAGATGATGCCTCTGCTTCACTGTTATATACCTGTCCTGACATTTGTATTCATGGGTTTTGTGATGAAGGCTTTTGCATTGTAATTACACTAGCCTATACCGAGGTCCCTAGAATACATTTCCTCCTTTAGAATATCGCCTTATTCTAAGTTCTATCTGTTCTCAGTCATTCTCACATTCTGGATGATAGGGTTACTGAGAGGCACGCTGGGTTTTGCTGTGCATCCATTAGTTAATAATAGAGCAGATTCAGCACAATAATATCTGGCGAGTCCCTTTTCATTAACAGAACTGCAATCTCAGTTATTCCTAATAATGTTTCTCTTAGATTGTTTGCCTACAAGTGAGGATGTGTATGTTTTTTTTGTGCATGTCTGAATGAATGTTCGCTTGAATGCATGTGTTGGATCCATATGTCATGTACTGTATCTGCAGACGCCTCATCCCATCATACTGTATGTGTGCCTCTCCCTGATGCAGGCCTCACTGTAACCCATGGCCTGGCTGTGCATGTCAGTGTCACTGAGGACACCGGTTTTGCAGGCTAGGTTTGAGGCAGCAGATTGAATGACACTGAAGTCTCAAGGTAAGGTTGAATATGAGCTCCTATTGATCGGGACACTGCATGGTGACTGACAGCACAGAGAGGATTTCTATCTGTGCGTCCCTCTATCTTTCTCTCTTTCTCTCTGTATATCACTCTATGTTTCTCTCTGTCTGTACGTCCCTCTATGTTTCTTTCTGTCTCTTCCTGTCTGTACATCGCTTTATGTTTTTCTCTGTCTCATTCTTTCTGTACATCCCTCTACGTTTCTCTCTGTCTCTTTCTCTCTGTATGTCCCTCTATGTTTCTCTCTGTCTCTTTCTCTCTGCATGTCCCTCTATGTTTCTCTCTGTATGTCCCTCTATGTTTCTCTCTGTCTCTTTCTCTCTGTATGTCCCTCTATGTTTCTCTCTGTCTCTTTCTCTCTGTATGTCCCTTAATGTTTTTCTCTGTCTCTTTCTTTGTCATTATGTATTTTGCAGGTGGGAAACGCAGCTCTGTTTCTACCAGATTTTGTGGTGAATGTTGACATTGCCCTGTTCCTTGAGAGCCAACTCTGCCTCTCAATATTAAGGCCATGCGCAGTGTCCTCTTATCTAAAGTGTTGGTCAGAATGGTCAAGTATTCTGTCACTGTGTACTCTGTGGAGGTCAAGTTCAAATG
The DNA here is from genome assembly GCA_016801125.1 of Novumbra hubbsi. NCBI lineage: Eukaryota > Metazoa > Chordata > Actinopteri > Esociformes > Umbridae > Novumbra > Novumbra hubbsi. Next base: position 11,073 of record JACXGK010006045.1, read on the forward strand.
TGTGTTTTTAGTCTTTCTTTTGTGTCAAAAACATTTTCTTTACTTAAGACCTATTCGTGTTGCTGCCTGAATAGAGCCCCAAAACCATCTGGCTTAAAAGGCTTCTTTAGGTTAATTGTTTTGTTGTTTAGGGCCTTTTCTATAAAAGGTTTGAGGATAGTTTCCCTGTCTCTTCTTGGTGTTTGATAATTAGTGGTGTAACAGGGAGAGACACAGGGAACAGACACAGTGCCAGTGTTGTCTGCACTGGAGGGAAAAACTGAAAACAACAAACCGCTGGGCAGAGTACAGCATCACAATCTTCTGCTCTTCCTCTGCTGCCCAGAGCTGCTTTTCTGGAACTCTTTTATCCTCCACTGACAAGGCCTGATTGGGCACAGGTTTGTCTTGTCATGGGGTAATAGCCGTTCAAGTGTAGCAATTTGGCTGTTTTTAGGGTCCATGTTTTACAACGGCCCTTGGTCAAGGTTGCCAAGTTTGGTGTAACATGTTTGCTCTGTGTCTGTACACAATCTATGTGTATGGGCCTGGCATTTGCTCTACCAGCGTCACAGCCTAAGTCTGACAGAATCCATGTGGAAAATCTGGGTGTTGCTGTCGACAGTTGGGAACATTTAAGCACCAGATCATCCCACTTTGAAGTGCTTTTTCGGAATAGGAAACATTGGTTGATATCTCTCAAATAATTTGTGTCATCCCCAACAAGCCATTCCCACATTGCTCCTCTAACCTGGAGGTCACAAGTAAACAATTACTCACTACCCGACTAAGCTTTAGCTCTGACTGAGTTGCTAAAACATGGATAAAATCAGGAAGGGAATCCTTAAGTTCCCCATAGACAGTGCCTTGACAATTTTGACCATCCATGGGTCTTCCCAGCCACCCCTCAGCTAGGTGTGCAATCAACACTCAAACCTAGATTCTGCCTTCCACGTGAAGAAGTTGTCTACGGCTCAACTGCAGCGCTATGACCGTAGGTCTAACCACGGCCGATTGTGGCCGGGGGGTCTGGTAGGGTAGCGCGTATCGTGCTGGTGTTGTCTTGGGGTCGGCGGAGGTAATCCGCTTATCGGGGTAATCCATGTGCCTCCGTGTGGCGACATCGTTCCTTTGGCAGGTGCTTCTGATCTGGCCTGGCGCTAAGACAGTGTGAGTGGTGTTTCCTCTGACCTGGTGGGGCTAAGACAGTGTGAGTGGTGTTTCCTCTGACTAGGGTTAAGACGGTGTGAGTGGTGTTTCCTCTGACTAGGGTTAAGACGTGTGAGTGGTGTTTCCTCTGACTAGGGCTAAGACGGTGTGAGTGGTGTTTCCTCCGACTAGGGTTAAGATGGTGTGAGTGGTGTTTCCTCTGACTAGGGTTAAGACAGTGTGAGTGGTGTTTCCTCTGACCTGGTGGGGCTAAGACGGTGTGAGTGGTGTTTCCTCTGACTAGGGTTAAGACGGTGTGAGTGGTGTTTCCTCTGACTAGGGTTAAGACGTGTGAGTGGTGTTTCCTCTGACTAGGGTTAAGACGTGTGATTGGTGTTTCCTCTGACCTGGTGGGGCTAAGACAGTGTGATTGGTGTTTCCTCTGACCTGGTGGCGCTAAGACAGTGTGAGTGGTGTTTCCTCTGACCTGGTGGCGCTAAGACAGTGTGAGTTGTGTTTCCTGTGACCTGGTGGCGCTAAGACCGTGTGAGTTGTGTTTCCTCTGACCTGGTGGCGCTAAGACAGTGTGAGTTGTGTTTCCTCTGACCTGGTGGCGCTAAGACAGTGTGAGTTGTGTTTCCTGTGACCTGGTGGCGCTAAGACAGTGTGAGTTGTGTTTCCTCTGACCTGGTGGGGCTAAGACAGTGTGAGTTGTGTTTCCTGTGACCTGGTGGGGCTAAGACAGTGTGAGTTGTGTTTCCTGTGACCTGGTGGGGCTAAGACGGTGTGAGCGGCGTTTCCTCCGACTTCCTGGTTAAGGGAGGGGGTGTAAAAGAAGCAGACCGGCAGATCAGACAGGTTTTGGAAGCCTGTGGTAAAAAAGCCAGGAAGCCTGTGGTAAAAAAAATTTGGTCACCACCTTAGACCAATCTGAAAGCCCAATATGTTTGTAATTTTTAATAATATCTAGGTGAGAGAGATCTAAATCTAACAAGGGCTTATTTAGTGACTTTTAGTCAAATATGTTTAATACTAAATATGTATTTCTATCTTTTTTAAATTACGTATGCTGGCATTCCTCCTCGCATTAAGTTCAGATAGAAATGTTAGCCAGTTGGCACTCGCTAACCTAGAGGAACTGTCATTTTAGGGGTGATAAAGAAAGTGTGTGACAGTGTGAGTGTGTATGTGCGTTGGCCTATATAACACTTGAAAGTGTATCAAGTATGTCTGTCACGCTCTTTGTTTATGTTGAGCTGCAGTGCAGGTTCTTTCCAAGCGTAAATAAATCCATCTCAAACGGGCTCGCTCAGTACTCCGCTTTAAGGAAACGAGTCACGACTGCTTCTGGTCCAACCCGGTGTGTGGGATGGTTCTGTGTTCAGTGGACACACGGAGCCTCCAGACAGTCAAGGACAGGGCAGTACGTGTGGGTTTCTATCACTTTTCTTTTATGCACACACAAAAACACACACACACAAGAGCATGGATATGCACACACACTTTCTGTCTGAAAATTAAATAAAAATGTGCCTCTGGAGGGAGCAGCCCCCCCCACTTACCTGTCACTATGACAACCTCCTACAGATGTCACTGATAATGTGCCTGTCACTCTTTCTGCAGTTGTCTGTGTGTGTGCGTGTGTGTTTGTGCATCAACCGGTTCTCTTGGCCTCAGTGTGACCCGATTCTTCTGCTTTCAATCTCCAGGGGCTGGCGTTTAAAAAAGAAATAGTTGTTGATTTCTGATTTGGTTTGAAACCACAAGCAAGATCATGTTTCCCTCAATCGCTGACGTAAAAAAACAAATCTAATGTATCTAATGAGAAGTCTTAACATATATGATCATTTCGATTGGTGTTCTAAGAACTAGGCTTGTTCACCAATGGACATGCTCGTACGGTGTTGTCACTTGTTCCGTTGTGATTAGGGGGTGTAGTTTGTCATGGCACCCAAAGCTTTACCACACTGTAGCATATAACACCCGCGATTAGCATAATCTTCCCAGCAGTACGTGTTTCTTCCTGTTCTGCCTATTGTAGAGATGTGTGCATGTGTGTGCATATTCACACTGGTTTCTGATGCAGAAGTTGAACAAGTGTCAATACACACACACACACTCCCACCTGATCTCCCTAGAGTTTCAGAATGTAGGCCGGGTTCTGAGCACCTCCTCCTCCACATTCCCCTCCCCTGTGTAGGTTGGAAGCAACAGGACTGGCCCCTCTGCATGTCTCCCGGTCCGTACAACTAAAACTAAGCTAACGAGATTATTAGAGAAGACTTTCAGAGTTATTTGTACTTGGATGATCGGGCAACTGTGTGCGTTTTTTTTTGAATAAAGAAAGAATACAGTGTTACCCAGCACTTGATATGGGACATCTGAGAAATCTCACATTAGACTACGTTCATCAAAATGCGTTAATACGGCTCATCTAAATGTATGTGTTAATAAGGCTCATCAAAATATGTGTTAATAAGGCTTATATAAAAATAATATGTAATTAAGGCTAATCTAAATGTATGTGTTAATAAGGCTCATCTAAATGTATGTCTTAATAAGACTCATCTAAATGTATGTGTTAATAAGGCTAATCTAAATGTATGTCTTAATAAGGCTCATCTAAATGTATGTGTTAATAAGGCTAATCTAAATGTATGTCTTAATAAGGCTCATCTAAATGTATGTGTAAGTAAGGCTTGCCTAAAAAAGGAACCGGAACACTGTTTGCCTAAAATTTGAAGTACTAGAACATTGTTCCCACCCCAGTCAAGCATGGCTGTTACAGTGATAATCTCATAATTCACAGTCTACTGTGAGATATCTACAGATAAAATATATCTGAAAAATATTGTTGTGTCACCTTTTAAATTAATTGTAGTCGATCAAGGGACTTCTAAAGGTGACCGTTCTGCCCTCATTATGTTGCATTTCACCACATTAGCTCTTCTTCTCCCTCCATCAGTCACAGAGCATTTCTTCCTTTCAGCCCCTTTACCTCAGACCTATTGGTTCTGTATGTAAAGCTTGCACACCGTGACGGCTCAAACTCAATTGGCAGCCCTCCTAGTGTTTTCCAACACTAATCCTCCAATGTATTGTCTCCTCCTTGAGGTGTTGGGGGCATTAGTTAACTCCTTTATTAAATGTTTTAACTTTCATGTCCACTGTCATGTTCTATCCCACTTTTGGCACACATGTTATTGGGTAGATTATTGTAATTAATACTTTCACACACCCTTTGGCTATCTGCAGACTGTCTGGAAGCAAAGGATTATGTGCAGTATTAATAAACATGTGTGAATGGGAAAAGTGGACAAACAAATATGGATGGGACATTTTAAAAAGGATTGTTTCTTGTACATATTCTCCACATTGTAGGGTGCCTTCATTCTTTTACAAACCGCAACAGGTATTTTTCAAAATAATATTTTAAGTGGGTGGGGTGAGGAAGGTCAAAGACAATATCTTAATGATTGGGAACGGTTTTTTAACATCCTTAATAATAAAAGAGCATGGCACTTTTTCTGTAATAATGTATAATGATAATATTCCCAAAATGAACTATATTTTAAATATAGTTGGCTTTGCATCCAATGTATAATCAGCCTGGTCAGGGCAATCAATAACCTTTATGACCTGTATTATAAACTGTCTAGGCATTATTTTCCATCCCAACGATGCACGATGATTTGACATGGGGTTCTATATGTGGAAAGATTGGTGGTAGTTGGACACAGATGTTGGTAACTAGTTGTAGAAAACCAATTTTACACGAGAGATGGGGTTGTAAACAACTTATCTATCATAGCTGGACAAAGGTGATTGTTAAATGCCTTGTACCTAAGTTGTTACCATTTCCTCCTGTGTACATATGCTTTAGTTTACTGTATGTAGTTAGCTTGATGGCATATGTTTTTTGCTAATTAACAGTTTCTCCTGAAGCTCAACATCTTTAGCAAGCCGAAGTTCAAGGTCTGTCAGCCTTAGCCGGTCTTTCAGAGGGAGCCGAATGTCCTCTGGCAAATGAGCCCTGTTCAAATGTGTCCCATTGGTCAGCTGCAGAAAGAGGTTACGGTTCATTGTTGTTGGGTAGTGCAACGCCCTCACTTCCTCTGCCAATTCCCTCAGGTGCTGAAGAATCAGCCTGTAGACAATTTAAAACATAGCGCTGTGGAAGTTATGTAAAAAAAAAAACACCCATTTGAAACTTGTTCATTAGTAAATGTAAGTCTATCTATGAACAAGGGTACATAATGGACATGCATGATACATTGCATTTACCATGGGACGGGCAATCATTAGGGCCCAGTGAGGAAAAAGACTGACTTGAACCTGAAAATGTAAAGAAAAACGGCTTTACTTAAAACGGAACCTAAAACCCACTGTAGCATTAGTAGCATTAAATATAAAATAGTAAGAATGTTTATGTTACAAATTATTCTATAACATACATTATTCTATCTTAGCCCCATACATTCTTCTCTATGGTCAACCCCACTTACTTTGGCAGGTTGGTCACTGGTCTCGCTCCAGACACCGTCCAATAAAAAAATCAAATCTAGCAGCTAGGGTTTAGTATCTCAAGGCAGATTTTAGCTATCCAGACATGAAAAACAATGGAGAACTTGTGGAGACTTGTGGAAAGACATTATTATAAAAAAACGAAATTACGTCAAAGAGCTTTATCATGTAGAGATGCAGCTACCTTCAGACCGGTGAGCAGCCGAACCCAGATCAGCAAACTACTGACAAAGTGTCTTAGCCATGTATAGCCAAATAACGTATTCATTTTGCCATTAAATCCACAGCATTATACAGATGCAAACAGGGCTGGCCCTCCCGTTAGGCAAGATTTGTCAGCTACCTAGTGAGGCACTAGGATTTCAGGCGGCATTTTGACAACTGTCTGACACCCCTGGGCGCCCCTGATCGATGGCACCACGTCCACCTGCTTGTAGCACTGCTACAGTTCCTGCACCCACCCCATTCATGCTTTTTTTTTCACCCTTGCAATTTACACCCACTATGCACTTGGAGATTGTTCCTTTATAGTAAAAAGCATTTTACAAATGCAATACGTTATTATTATTATTATTACTATCCTTGGTAGCTAGAGGCCACTCTAGACAGAGATTAAATAAATAAATGCTGGATGTTGATGTTGGACAATCAAATTCGATATATGAAAAATCTAAATTTGGTAAGGCTGGGTAATTGACATAAACCTTATTTTACGCTGCTCTAGCGAAACAAGGCCAGCCACGCATTTAGGAAAGCACTGGTTTCTAAAGCTCAAATTATCTCACTCTTTTTGTTTTACAGTTCTACAGATGATTTAAATATTTGTTCAATATGTAATATAATAGTGCTATTTTTTTATTGCATACAAGATATATTGATTCCTCTTCATGATATTCTTAAATTGAACTGCAGCTTTTAATATTCAAGAAGATATATTATTATTGGGGATATTTTGTCCCTAAGTCAGGAAGACAAAGTTGTTCGTTAGGCATAAAGTAGGTGCCTTTTCACAGACATCTCTTTTGGCTATGTTCACTTAAAATATGATCTTAGCTAATATGTTAAGCTTGAATATTATATGCTATAGCATGTCAAATTGGGAACATTTAAAAATGTGCATGGAAATACATAAACAAGTGTGCATGTGGAGATAAACCAGACATGTTAGGCAGGTTAGGAACCCACTTATTCACAGCATCTGCTAAGTGTTCAACTCACTCAGCCACCAAATCTTAACAGTAGTGATGGGATACGCGTAGCTCGCGCTTGGAGTCTGGCTCAGAAATGTCAACCCATTCTGCTCGAAATGAATGGCAGGGGCTTGTGTCTGAGCCACAAAGTCACACCATTGATGACGTTTGAAGCTTCGGACGGCATGCAACCATCTAATAGGGGTTTTGGCACTATCCAACCACGCTTTAAAACAGGGGTGTTCTAGCGGTTCCATATTCCCTGCGAAAAGACACAGAAATGTACACACGCATAGTTTATATTGGATGGTTCCAATAGAAGTATTGGTGGGAAAACTTACCCGAGAACAAAGCTTCTCACATTCTCTTAATGCCACATACTCATACTTAATGCCACATAGAAAATGGAGGACGTAATTAAATAACAAAAATTATGATCAATTCACACAACTTGATCCACGGAAGGACATGGCTCACATTTGTTAGTTGTATGCTGTGAATACAAACATTTTGTCTCCATAGAAAAGACATATGTTCAGGGCAGGCCCTCCCATTGGGCAAGATTAGGCAGCCGCCAATGATGTGACTTGAATTTTAGGCGGCATTTTGACAGTTGGCTGGCGTCCTCCAGGCTGACAATTGGCTGCCTCCCCCTGCCTGACAATTGGTTGCAACCCTCCAGGTGACAATTGGCTGCCTCCTCCCAGCCTGACAATCGGCTGCCTCCCTCCAGCCTGACAGTTGAATGCTGGGCAATGATAAATTGTACAATATACACAAAAGTGTTAGTTTCAGCTTAAAGGTTGGTGTCTGTGAACAGGTTATGATTTTGTGGTCTAATTTCAGAAGTGAGGTTACTCTGTTAACGTCCTGCAACCCACGCCTTGGGTCGCATTCCTTCAACTCTTCAAAATCCTTGCAGGTTTCCACTATGTCATCGACATGACGGGGGAGGGAGAGAATGGATATGATAAGGTATGATAGTAAACCCCATCCATTACAGCAGCGATGAAAACTACTTGGCGCCTTGGATCTGCACGCCAAATTCATTTCATTCCCCTGCTCAAACATTGTCAATGACTTGGACTAAACATTTCATTGCATTAGCAAGAGGGATCGTCTGTGAGGAGATCCTCAGCATCCTCTTAGAGACTCACTGCCTGGTCTCCTTTCCATTGACACTCCATAAGGATGTTAAAAAAAACTCCACACAGACCTCTTTGTTTCAAACCATGTCTTATTGATAAGAAACACTACTGCATTTCTAGAGGATGGTCTGATACAGAGAAGGAAGAACCTGAAGGAAAAGAACTGAGGATAATGGTACAAGATGGAACAACTGAGCTCTCTCGCTGTTGACATGGCAACTGCTTGTTTTGATTGTGGAGAGAGAGGGAGACATAACCGTTTTTATCCAGTATGACTAAATGCTCTAGATTTTTTTTACTTTCCCCTTTCTCTTGAGAGATAAAAAGAGAGAAAATTGTGATTCATTGGTAATGAGATGTTACAAAACATTGCTCTGATTAAAAAAAGAAATGAACCACATTTTATAATGGTACATTTCACTTAACATGTTATAACTGTTGCTAAGATTAAAACAATTTAATGTGAGAAACAATTCATCAACATCCTTTAAGTGAACTGATATACATGTTTTATGACTGTTTATATTTTAAATTATTATGATGATTATATATATACGTCGATTCTCAACATACAATTTAGAAATAACTACATTTGAGCGTGAATATGCTTGTTTGATTGTCCAGCCTATTGTGTAGTAGGTAGATTAGTGGGAGTACAGTTAATAATGTATAAGTGCAAAGTCTTCAATATGTTTTTCTTTGCGTAATATTTCCACCAAAATGTTTTAGCTATGGCCCTAAAAACGCAGATATGACAGTCTGCTTTTGTATTGTCATTAATAGCTACAAAGAGTTTACAAGGGCAAACTGTCATAACTACGGTGTATTAATGACTAAAATTATATATAAAAATATTTTCTTCTTTGTATTTGATTTTTTTTTTAAAGAAGTGTGTGTTTTATTAATTAATTCTAAATGATGATCCTCTCCCTCCCTAACAAGTTGATCCTCATTATCTAATATAAACATTGTCTTCTTCCTTAACCTTACGTTTATTAAACAAAATAAATAAATGAGTAGATGAACACAATTAAACATATACATTAAAACATCTACTGCTATAGCTTTAAATAAAATGAGCTTGTAAATTGCTGTGCTTGTTAGATGGACCTAACTATATACATTCTTGTCCCAGCAATGTGACTGCTTTCTTTCAGGGATATATCCAACTTAATGTGTGAAAGGGGCTTATGACTTAATAAGTATTTAGCTAGTTGTTTGCTTTAAAAAATGTTTAGGGGAGTCGAAAACAGAAAGGGGCACAGCTAGATGTATTGACTTGCGCCATATTGCCAGTTCAGTAGCTAGCCCTGTCATTATAATTTCCAAAAATCATGGACACAGAAGAAGTCCAAAACAATACCTTTGTATTTGGATTATTTGACGTCTACTTGGAAGTACAATCACTGAAGTATTCAGGGAGCAGGTAGGCTAACCATGTTGCTAATGCTAACCACTTAATTACCATAGCATGTCTGGTTATAATGTGGCTTTAATACTTGCTTTTGTTTAATGGTCTGCTGCTGTTTACTTCCAATGTGTGGGGTATTTGCATTTTAAGGCAAGTTCCACCATTCTGGGTACAATATCAAGCCAGACCGGCATATCTACACACATACGTCGGTCTGCCTTAGTTTAATGACTGATATAGTCATTACTGAAATTATTATATCCTTATATCTCAAAAATGTAGCAACATTAAATCCCAAAACTTTGATACAAGATAAAACAGACACCTAAATGTTTATTTTGATATGTAACTAAATTAGGACCAAAACCGTAGTTACGTCACTCTGCCTTTAGACGGCAGTATTGGTGCATGACAATAAACACAGTAAGTGGTAAGAAGCACAGTAGATAAGTAAATAAAATAGCACAGTAAGTAAACATTTAAATGACACGGTAAATATAAAGTGTGCAAAACATTTATTGTATAAGTTTCATATAGTGCAACGTGCAAGACAGTAGTCCAAAGAAGTGCATAATGCAATGCATTAAGTTAGGAGGCGGAAGGGGTCGGGACAGTGGGGGTCATCTCAGGGTCCTGGTGGTGTACAGGTCTTCTTCGAGGGATGGCAGTTTGCAGCCAATCACCTTCTCTGCAGAGCGAATGATACTCTGCAGTCTGCTCTTGTCCTTGGCAGTGGCAGCAGCGTACCAGATGGTGATGGAGGAGGTGAGGATGGACTCAATGATGGCTGTGTAGAAGTGCACCATCATAGTCCTTGGCAGATTGAACTTCCTCAGGCGCCGCAGGAAGTACATCCTCTGCTGTGGTTCTTTGGTGATGGAGGTGATGTTTTGCGTCCACTTGAGGTCCTAGTTGATGATAATGCCCAGGAATCGAAAGGACTACGCAATGATGACTGAGGAGTCACACAGGGTGAAGGGGTTAAGTGGTGCTGGGTTCTTCCTAAAATCCACAACCATCTCCACAGTCTTCAGAGCCATTCCAGATTGTTCTGCTTGCACCAATTCACCAGGCGGACTCAACCTCACCAGGGATGAGCCCAATGAGGGTGCTAACTTCAAGAGCTTGACGGATTGATGACTGCAAGTGCAGCTGTTGGTGTACAGGGAGAAGAGCAGAGGTGAAGGATGCAGCCTTGAGGGGATCCGGTGCTGATGGGCCGGGTGTCAGAGACATGTTTCCCTAGCTTCACGCGCAGCCTCCTGTCAGATAGGAAGTCTGTGATTTACCTGCAGGTGGATTCAGGCACGTGCAGCTGGGAGAGCTTGTCCTGCATCAGATCTGGAATTATAGTATTATAAGCAGAGCTGAGGTCCACAAACAGGATTCTGGCATAGGTTCCTGAGGAGTCTAGGTGCTGGAGGATGAAGTGAAGCCCATGTTTATTGCATTGTCTACCGACCTGTTGGCATTGTAGGCAACCTGCAGGGGGTCCAGGAGAGGGGGTGGTGATGGCTTAGAGGTGGCTCTCATGAAGGAACAACTGAGCGTGTGGCCCCCTCAGAGTTACATAGCCTTGTAACGTGCCTGCAGTGTGGATCACATCTTCGGAGCCAGTTACTAGTGTCCTTCCTCCACACCTCTCCTTTTCTCTCTCTTTCTTTCCCCAATGCACAGTGTGCATTGTGTTTACATGGCAGCATTATGGAACAGTTGTCTAGGAGCTCAGGTCCCAAATGAAAGGAGCACGACTAGACAATATCTGGAAAACGCAGTGTGCAGTAATGCTGATTGTTCGAGCCAGCTAGCTAGAGGAGTTTTGTGTAAATCTGTGGATAACATTGGTGACAAATGGCAGCTTTGTATGTCATCATCCTTTCCTCAGTACTCCCTTCCCTCTCTCTCTCTTCCTCTCAATCTTTCTCTCTCCCTGCCTATGTTTAACCCCACCCTTGTGTGTTTTTGCATTTAAAACCTGAAAGCTCAGTTCCCACAAGGCGTTTCCCTGGTGTACACAAGGAAAAAGGTTAGAAGTTCAGTGTAAATTGTACCATGGGGAATAGTGTAAGTGGTTTGGGATTTGGGGTTTGTTGAGGAATTGGGTTCAGGATTAGGCTTTGGGATCAGCAACATTTTAGGTATTAAGGTTATGGTTAGGGTTGAGTTAGGATTAATAATAGGAATTGGGAAAATTGGGTTCTGGTCCTCATACATTTTCTTAAAACAAATGTACATGTTTGGCACTTCAAACAAGCTAAATCATTTGAGAGGACATTTGCTCAGGGTTTATCCTGATACCAACAATATACTCTAAACGTAATCTTCACCCTTAACCTGACCTTAATAACTGATTTAAATGTGAGCTTCAAGGGAGTGACTTGAGGCTTGCAGCAGAAGCTGTGCACCCTCCAATGGGTCGAACAATCATATTATTTTTTTGGGGGGCCTCTGGGTTAGGTCTGCCTCACACGTGTTTGAATATTACTCCTATTTCTGTGTGTTTGTTTGCCTGACTTGGTGTGAATGTTTGTTAATTCCTATGTGTCACCTTACCTTGCTCTGTCGGTCAAGGTCTCGTTAGCAATGTCCACATCAGCATATTGAGCAGCAGCATGTTAGAGGACAATATTTATCTCTGTGTTGGACTGAACAGACGACATGTGATGCTGTGCAGCTGCATACTAAACAGTAGTCTCCCTCGTTGTATATACCTCTCACTCTTGCTTAGTTATGTCCCATTGTCTCAATTGTAACCTTCTACACGAAACAGTCTGTCTCAGTTCTTTACCAAAGTGTATTTACAGTGTGTCACGCAAATCTTCTTTAATAATGATCACGCTACAGCTACGTGGTCAATCTAGCCATTTTGACTAATAATCAATCTACAGTGTGTCAGCCTAGCCATAGTGACTAATAATCAATCTGCAGTATGTCAATCTAGACTTCTGTACTGATAATCAATCTATGTCAGTCTAGCCTTCTGTACCACCCAGTCTTAATCAGCCCTGTCTCTCGTGTCTGAATCTCTAAACCATTTCTCAATGTCCATCCCTTCTGTCTTTTCGTGCAGAGGGCAGAGCAGGCTTTAGCTGATTAAAGTAGCCTTGCTTGCTTTGATTAATTAGATGAGTGTGTTGTCTTTGTGCCAGGTTTGCAGCTCTGATCACCTTTAATAGCCTAGCTAGCATGACCATCTCGATAAGCTGCGTTCATAACCAGAAACCTGGAGTCTTTTCTCTCAAGTTTGAATCTGTTGAACACTGTCTTATGCTGAGGGCTGCTTTTGCGATAACAACCATCAACTAGGATATTTTCAGTTTTCAACGGTTGACATGGCTGCATGTTTCTGGTCAGTGTTCATAATCTCAACCATGGATTTTTATCTCTTAGTTTGCTAAAACCCCAGTAACCTGCATCCCATTGTATTGTATTGTTGATATACAGTTGGACAAAGAATGAACAAAGAATGTTGCCTTTCACATTGAAACAGAAGTAACAGTAGATATGTGTCTCTTTGCCGAATACCACTAAAGCTCTGTACTGACATAGATAAGTGTAGATTAAAATGTTCTTTCAGAATTAGTTTGGCAATCCTCCTATTGCTGTTGACTCCAGAAATGTGGATTTTACCTTTCTTTTACCGTACAGCTTTAAGCTATCCTTGAAACGTTGATCACCAGGGTGCCTTCCATCAGGTCTCCTCCCTCCCCCCTCCCTTTCCTTCACTCACCCCCCTCCCTTTTCCTTCTCTCCTGGTCTCTGGTCTGCCTGTTCTCTCACTTCAAACGCTTTACCCTGTTTCAGACTGAATTCCTCTTCAAAGTCTCTGAAAGGTGCCCAGCTGCATCTACAGCTCCCCTGTGGCTCTGTATCTAGTTCTCTTCTGTTGCGTTTTCAATCCCACTCTCCCTCAATCTCTTGTGCCTGAATGCCATAGCTTAAAATCCACACAGACCTAAATACACAAATGAATGCACCTACAGACAGATATTATACAACCACACACGTACACACACTCAATCTCAATACAGGCCGAGCCTCTCAGGGAAAGAAAGGCTTTCTGGGTGTGAAGAAACAATCACAGCCCCACAACAGTTTAATTGTTTCTCTCCTGCATCGTCATTAGAGCCTGTTGTCAAAAAAACAATGGGCCTGAGAGGTGTGTGTGTGCAGGCATGTGTCTCTCGAGAGCCCGGTCCGCCTATGGAGGCCTCTTTTTGTCTCATGACTTCAGTCTAACTGTGTTGCTATCTCTCTGGCCCTCCCCCTCCTTTCTCTTGCTCTGGCTCTTCTTTCCTCATCTCCAGGCTGTGAGGCCAGTGGCGTGTGGTCATGACCAGCCACGGCAGCAGCAGAAAAGACGGCCATGCTGCTGACGCCCCCTCCTCCTCCTCAACCCTCTCCCGCCCACCACCCGGCCCCAAGCTGCAGGTGCAGCGCTCTCTGTCCCGGGACACCATCACCATCCACTTTTCTGCCCTGGGAAAAGAGGAGGATGAGGAGGACGAAGATCTGTATGGGTTCGGGGCGTCTGTGTCCTTATCCAACCGAGGGCAGGGTATAGAGAGGCTGGGTGAAATGGAGGGGAAAACCGATGACCAAGGCATCCTGACAGCCTTGGAAGCTAGTGAGGAGCTGCTGTTGTTTGAGGCAGGGGAGTTGGAGTCAACCACCACTTCAGCAGCAGTTCTGCCTGTGTCCTCCTCCACTGCCCCCCACAGCCCAGCTCTGCCCATCCTTCAAACCTCCTCCCATCCAAACCTCCACTCACCCCCTGCTAGTTCCTCATGGCCCTCAGAACACAACAGGCCCAGCATCACCCCCCCTGCCTCCTCCTCCTCCATGTCTTCTCCCTCACGCTCTGCCTGCTTGCCTTCCAAGCCATTCCTCAGCCTCAGGTCCTTGTCCAATGAAATGATGGTTGCCCCTCCTTCCTCTGGCGGGCGGCACCGCCACCACCTAATGAAGACATTCGTCAAGTCAATCTCCACAGACAACACCAGGCATGACCACCAGGAGGCGCAATCTCTCTCTCAGCATCGCCCGGCGCCGCCAGATTCCCGCATCAACAACCTACAGCTCTTCAAACAGTTCAGTCAGTCACGGGACTCCACCACATCCGGGGGCGGTGACTCCAAGACAGCCCCCTCGTCCCCCCTTACCTCCCCAGCCGACGGGAGGTCCTTCTTCAAGGTACAGGAGATGGAGGCCAGAATTGAGGATACGCGGCGGCGTTTGTCCGAAGTCATGTGTGAACCAATGCAGCTATTCAGCAAGTTCATGGGGGATGAATCGGGTGGGACGGCCGACGGAGGCGGCAACACCACCACCCACCGTTCCAAGTCCCTCTCCGTCAGCGCCACCGAGCTCACCGACCTGGTTTCCCTCAACGGGCACGCAGAGAGCAATAACAACTACTGCATCAAAGAGGAGGAGGCGGTTGACACGGAAGGGGAGGAGGAAGAGGAGAACCCAACAGGCGATGCCCAATTAACTGGCTTCTCCGCTCATCAAGTCCAGTCCCGCAGGACCTCCAGGGTCTCTTCTCCTCCTCCTCTCCCCAGGTCCTCCTCCCTTGCACTGGGTCGCTGCTCCATGTCGGCCCTGGCCCGCCTAGAGGACGAGGAGTTCTGTGAGCTCTACAGAGTAGACTTTGGGCCCGGTGCCGACCCTGAGCCCCTGGACGGGGTAAGGCCTGTGTCAGGGCAGCCCCAAAACAGCAGCACAGTTGTCTGTAGTGAAACGGAGTTTGGAGAAGTGGAGGAAGACCTAGCGAATGTTCCCATCACTGGCCTCCTCTTGATCACCTGTGTAGTCTACAGTTATCTGGTCCTCCCCCAGCCTCCCTACGTGTGTGCAGTTGTTCAGGGTTTGGCTGCAGGTTTTATGTTGGCAATCCTGCTCCTATGGATGTCGGCTCCAGGAGGCTCCGGCTACAGTGGGACCAGGCGGGGCAGATGCGGAGCGGAGCAGTGGAACGTGGCCCAACTGGATATCAAAGAACCGGGCATCTTCAAGGTAAGTACATTAGTATAACCATTTGTAACATATGAAATACAGCCAAAATGATTGGCACCTGTTGCATTGGTGTAATGGATATGTAATGTTCACTTCAACATTACTATAAATAATAGCTTAAGTAACAAATTTGTCCAAAATATGTTAGAAAGGACAACTTTCCAAGTGTGTGCATGTACAATTTGACAGAGTATATACACTATTTAAAATTAAGGGAACATGAAATCCTCACAGTTTAACAGTAGATGAGTTAAACTTCTGGGATGTCAATATGTCCAGTTAAGAAGCACAAGAGATTGTGAATCAGTAGCACCTATTTTAGTGCAAATTAAAGTGACAACGGGGTGCACAAGAGAGGCAACAGCAAGACAACCCCCAAAAAGGGAATGCTTTGGTAGGTGGTGGCCACAGACAATTGCTCCCTCCTTAACCTTCCTAAATGATTCTTCTCTAGTTTTGCATTTTGCCAGTGTCCTCATCACTACTGGGAGCATAAGGCGTTACATGCAGCACATCCAGGTTGCACAGGTAGTCTAGCTTTTCCAGAATGGCACATCCATAAGTGCCAGAAAAGTGTGCTGTGTCTCCCAGTACAGTCATAAGAGCATGGAGGAGATACCAGGAGCAGGCCGTTACATAAGTGAAGCTGGACAGGCATCACCACGGCAGCAGCACCGGTATCTGCTCCTTTGTGTGAGGAGGTACAGGAGGAGCCCTGCCAGATTCATACAAAATGACCTCCAGCTTGCTACGGGTATGCATGCTCCTGACCCTCTATGAGGGTGGCATGAGGGCTCCACATCCTCAAGTGGGACTGTGCCCATATCCCAGCACCGTGCAGCCTGATTGGTGTTTGCCAGAGAACACCAGAATTGGCAGGTTCAACATTGGCGCCCCGTTTTCCTCACAGAGTTTCACATGTGGCAGATTTGAAATGATGTAAACGTTTCTGGAGACACCGTGATGAATGTTATGCCACCTGCAACAGCATGACCAGTTTGGTGGTGGGTCTCATAGACCTCCGTGTGCTAGCTAATGGTACCCTGACTGTGGTTTGTTACCATTGGGTACCGGGATGAAATCCTCAGACCCATCGTCAGACTTTATGCTGGGGCAGTGGGCCCTTGGTGCTGGACAATGCCTCATGTGCCTCAAGTAGCAAGAGCGTGTAGGCAGTTCCGGGATAACAAAGGCATTGATGCCACACGTTCCCAAGACCTGAATACAATTGAGATCCTCTGGGACGTTATGTATTGGTTAGAACCGCCACCGCCATGTAGCGTCAAAGACTGTTTAGGACCTCACTGATGCCCGGATCCAGGTCTGGGAAGAGAGACCCCAGGGCACCATCCACCGTCTCATCAGGAGCATGTCCAGACGTTGTCGGGAGTGCATACAGGCACATCAGGGCCATGTACACTACTGAGTCACATTGCGAGTTGCCGCGATGAAATTCATGTAAATTGGAACAGTCTGTGATTTAAATGTATTGCTTTGCTTTTCAAGTTTGAATCCAGCCCAGGTTTCCCTTAATTTTTTGGAAAAATGTATTTATATGTACATATCAATGTGTGTGTGTGTTGCTCTATTAATTGGGAGGTGCATATCACATGGTTGCTTTGTCTACATGAATTATTAAACATGAATTAGATAGCGCCATCTACAGACGTGGAGTGGTGGAGAAGCGAACACATTTGAGAGACTGAGGCTTGGATTTAATTCTGAAAGCATCGATTTTGGTATTGCAGTTTATAGACAGTGTTTGCTGAGATTGCCATTCACTACAAATGCTACCAATATTAATGATTAGCGACCAATTAATTATACCAATACACTGTGTACCTAGAAGTAATAATACCACTAGCGTTTGAAGAAATGCTTAGCATTTTGCTAGCGGTTACGTAAGCAGTGTGTGTGAACCCATAAGGGCATACAAGGATTTGATGGCTTAAGGCTTCATTTGTGCCGGAGAGAGGCTCTCTGGTCATTCTCCTCCCCAGGCTCGGGCCTCTCTCACAGCAAAATATAGCAGGCTGACGGAAGGGTTGTCCGGAGCAGCTCTCACCCACACTATGACGTGACCCCCTCCCCCAGATAGCATGATGTAACGTCTGATGCAACTCCACCTTTCCTGAAGAGAAATGAACAGGCTGTTCCTCCAACGCAGACACGTTTCGACACTGGCTCCACGTTGCTGTCGACACAATGATTCACTAACTATGATGTTAGTATGGGAGAGGGCATTTGTCTAAATGTTGCACGCCCTGTGATTGTATGGCACTCCGTCTCTCCCCATGATTGGCTGCTAGATGGGACTTCCCTGTATTGCGCAGGTGTGTACAGTACTAAAGAAATCGACTGTATACTGCTCCGCGTGTCAGGGCGTTAACACGGCGGTCCCTGTTCACAGGGCTGGATGAACCAGATGTACAGCTACGACCCGGAGATGTACCACGCAACTCTAACGCACTCCGTGTACGTGCGACTGGAGGGCTCCACCCTGCGCCTCTCCAAACCCAACCGCAACATCGCCCGACGGGCCACGCACAGCGAGCCCAGGCCCGACGTCGTCTACGTCAGTCAGAAGATCTATGACCTCACCAACAGCAAGGTGCGTCTGGCTTCTTTGTCCGTCTGTGGTCCTGTCGTTGTGTGTCGGTTTGGCGTTTGCCGATGTGCACATAATGTTGTCTTTGGCTAGCAGAAATGGGTAGGCAGGTTTTTTTGTCTTTGTGTGTGTTACTGGGAACAGTCATTAGAGTGGGCCTCCTTCAAAAGGGATCTACTGCAGATAACTATCCAGCCAGGCTGCTATTCAAACCATCCCCCGTAAAGTGATGTAGGGTGTAACATCCACATTTTCCCCCCAGATCCACCTGGTGCCCCAGAGCTTGGCCAGGAAGCGCATATGGAACAAGAAGTACCCCATTTGTATCGAGCTGGCCAAGCAGGAGGACTTCATGGCCAAGGCCCAGGGAGAGAGGCTCGAGCCTGGGGAGGAGAAGCTGGGTGGAGGGGAGAAGTCGGAGAGGGTAGATGGTCCAGGAGGAGCGGTGGGTGGAGAGGACCCCAGGGAGCGGGATCTGATCTTGTTCCTGTTTGGGAGGACGGGTCGTGAGAAGGAGGAGTGGTTCAGGAGGATTATTTTGGCATCCAAACTGAAGTCCCAGGCAAATAAATTATCCAGTGAACGTCCAGTCAGCGGTAAGGGAAAATAATACACACACACAAAGTTCACTTACAGTGCCCTCCACTAATATTGGCCCTCTTGGTTACTATAAGCAAAATAGGCTGTGAGGTCTTTATTATTTATCCTCTTGTATACCTGTATTCCAAATATTTACAAACAAATAATATAAAAATTATTTCTGATCATAAAACAAAATATAAAACTTTTCTGAAATGTATGTGCCACAAAGATTGGGACCCCTTCATTTAATTATTGGTATCACGGTTCAGGTGTGGTGTGGAACCAAACGCAGACATTTTCAAAAGAAAAAAGGTGAATTTAATCCAGTAACACAAAACAAACACTAAACGGCCTGTAAACGCAAATGAAAGGTGCTGACTGAAACAGCAAAAAACATATAAGCAACTTACAAAGAAACGTGCAGAGTATCCACTGTGCATTGGAATTAAACAAAGGACAAACCGTGAACGTTGTGACAAACACAAACAATAAACCACACCTAGTGTGGTGAAAACCCAACTTAAGTAGGCTCCCCAATCAGAGACAACTGATGACAGCTGCTCTGACTGGGGAGCCCACAGTGGCATAGAGAAGGCCAGAGGCC